>JAASFJ010000211.1:0-32754 GCA_023333755.1 Globisporangium uncinulatum | reverse complement strand
TGGTGGTTGTTCTCGCGAGCGCCAATTCGCATTCCAAACAGACCTTCCAATACAAACAGAGGATTTTCGCCCGCGACAGATTATACACACATTCATCAAATACTGAAAGCAAGTCAAAAATTGAACAGGAATGATTGTCCATTTAGTAATGAGTCGCGGCTCCGCACTTCTCGGTCACCTCGCGACAGCGACGTGGCATGCTGTCGATGAGCGAGCGCAGGACCCTTAGCTCAATCGACTCCCATGCACACGCAATCGCACGAGTTAGCTCCGCCAATGTAGCATACTGCTTGCTATTGCTGCCCACGCGCTGGCCCACGATCGCCTATAGATTCTCTATTGGGTTCAAATCGGGCGATCGCGCGGGCCAGGCGAGCACGTCCATCGCTTGCTCCGTGAAGCACTCCCGCGTGCGGCGAGACGTCTAAATGGAAGCTCCGTCGTGCTGGAACACGGAGTCCGCACCAAAGTGCACGTGCGCGAACGGCAGGAGAAACTCGGACAACGTGTAGCTGTAGTCGTCCAAGTTATGCCTGCCGACCAACACGGCGAGCTTCGTCTTGCCCGCTGCGGCAAAGCCACCCCACACCATCACTGCGCCACCGCCATGTTGGCGACGGATTGACTGGCGAGGGGGCGCGCGCATGTCCTGCCACAGTCGTTGCCGTCCGTCCGAACCGTCGAGCGACCATTTCTTCTCGTCAGAAAAGATGGTGCGGTCACACACGCTTGGCGAGTCCGGACGGAGCAGCATCGACCACGCTCACGCAGTACGGTCGCTCTTGTCCGCCGTCGATAATGGTAGAGTCCGCTCGATCTTTGCCCACACAAACCAGTTCATGGCGGACAGAACACGCTGGATGATGCGTACGCTCGCGCGACAGTTGAGCACACTCTTGAGCTGCGTAGCAGTGTGCTCACCAGTAGCCGCTGTACGCACGAGCGCACGCACCTCGCGGTCACTCAGCACCGGTGCCGACCCTGGAGGAAGCCGAATCTCGACGCTGCCCTCCCCGAGCACGCGCCGCACAGCATCTGTTGAGCGCTTCTGGCGGCGGGCGATCCCCCGCACACTGGTGCCGGTCTCGCGCAGTCCTTTGATCCTACCTCGCTCCTCGTCCGTGATAGCTGGCCCCCTCCCCATCGCGTTTTGGCATGAAAGTCAGTCAATGCGATTATGTAAAAAATTTGGGGGTGTCATTTTGACTTGCTTTCAGTATTTGATGAGTGTGCGTATAATCTGTCGCGGACGAAAATCCTCTGTTTGTATTGGAAGGTTTGTTTGGAATGCGAATTAGCGCTCGCGAGAATAACCACCAGCTTCGCCTTGGTCTCAGGAGCAACATATCCAAACAGCATGGGCAAACTCGTAAAATTGGCAAAGTTACAGTCAAAACCGGAGTGTGCGTATTATCTTGGCGCACAGTGTAGTATGCAAAATACAATTGTATTCCTGAATGAAACTGTAATAAAATACATTTGAGATTCTATTTTGGCGCCAACCGAAAATATTGTTGCCCGCCAAAAAGACTCTGGAGTTGTGTGACCATCACACGCAAAAAACGCAACTGATCAGGCGATGGACGGCAGCGCTGCGCTCCCGGAACACCGCGGCAGCGGCAGCTCGAGCGGCAAGAAACCGCTGCTGCTGAACCGCACAGCAGAGGAGCTTCGCCGCAATGGCCTCAACATGGAGAAGATGATCAAGAAGAACGTGCTCGCGAGCTCGCGGCCAGGCAGTCTCAAGCGCGGGCTCGCGGTCGTTGAGTACTTTAAAAACAAGCAGGGTGACGCAAGTGCCGCTGACGTAGCGAACAACAGCAGCAGTGGCGGCGACGACAACCTCCCACCAAAGCGCACAAAGGTTTCGACGTCGTCGCAGGCGTCCACGCCGGTCCGTACAGGCAAGTCTGTGAGCTTCACGATGGGAGCGGACGCCACGTCGTCGTCCGCGTCAGCAGGGACCACGGAATCAGCAGCAGAGACTGCGCTCGTGGCTGTGAGCTCCCCGTCACCCCGTCGATCATCTCACCTCGCAAAAACGAGCCTCCTGCTCTCTGCGAAAGCGACAACAGCAGGGGTCCAGCCGCTGGACGACCGAGCGTTCGCAGTGCGTGGACCGCCGTCAATCACACGCTTGAGCCAGCAGCTCACGAGTCCACTGCGTCACCGCAACTCGCCTGTACGCTCACGTATCCAAGCGATGACGGAGGAGACGATGCGTCGCATCTCTGAGACAGCAAGCGCTTCTGGTACAACGAGCGCTCCTGGCAAAGGAGGAGGCGGAGGACTCACGGCAGCGCTCGAACAAGTCGACATTGCGCCACCAGCTCGCGTAACGACGTCCAAGTCCCCGTTCCAGTCGTTCCAGTCCAAGTTCTCGGCACAGACGCACGGACAGCGGAGTCCAGCAAAAACGCCGTCGCTCTCGACGCTGCTGGCATCGCCAGTGAACCCGCCACGTCCTCAGCTCCCGTCTCGTACAGGGCCAGCAGTTGTCGATCTGTCGCAGAACGCGTCGACTGACAAGCCACCGCCGACGCCCACGCGTCTGAAGACTGGCTCGTCGGTCTCGACTGTGCTCAGTGCGCGCTCGCTTAAGCCAGCGACGACGCCCAAGCCTGTACGTGCTCTGTTCGGTAGCAGCTCTCGGACTGCAGTGGCCGCCAAGTCCATGTGTTTCTCAACTGAAGGCGTCGCGACGTCGCTGGACGTGAGCCCAGACGGAGAGATCGTCGTTGTCGGCTACACGGACGGCTCTGTGCGTCTCTACGAGATGGACAGCAACGTCCCGAGCGATCGCCACGGGTACCTACTCGGCCACTTGGACGAAGAGTCGAGTCAACGCGCCTCGAACGCAAACGTGCGCGTCAAGATCACAGCTGACGGCCGCTACGTCTTTGTCGGCTGCCGCACGGGACCGCGGATTGTCATGAGCATCAACTTGCACAACTACCGGAACGAGAAAGGTGCGCAGTGGGGCGGCTGGGAGCCTAGTCGTGGTGGTGACGGTACTGACGCACGGGGACGGCTGTGTGGTGCACGCTAGAGAACGACGATGAGGACTTTGAGCACCTGCAAAAGTACTTTCATTCGCACACGCGCCTTCGCGTACGTACAGTGTGCAGTGGGAGCTCTCCCAGTGCTTGTGCTGCGATCGCTCGGCTCATCGTACACGTGTGTTGGTCACTTTAGGGGTTCTCGGACGTGGCCAAGTACGTGGCGCCGCTTGGGAGGGCGACGAGCAACCGGTACGTCGTCGTCTGTCGTCGTGTGTGGTCCTATGACTGATAGTGGATCCCCTGACTCACACTGTGCGTGTGTCTGCAGCAACGCGTACTACTTTGTGACGGGACTTGGCGTCGGGAACCTCAACATGTGGCGGTTCGAGGAGCCGTCGCTGTCGTCCGGTGTAGCGCCGACGTGGGACTACCTGTACACGCTCCAAGCGAACGGGAACACAGCGATCGTGGCCGAGTTCCTGCCCAGCGTGAACGGTACGCTGATGCTCGCAGCGACCTGCGTCGACCGGAACCTGCGTGTGTGGGCGTTGGAAGCGTCCGCTTCAGTCGCAGCTGCCCACGAGAGCGACAGCGGCAGCAACGACACAGGCGACGACGACGACGACGCACAGGCCCGAGCAGTACACCTCGTCAAGTCGCACCAGGACATTCCAAACACCAAGGACATCACAGCGATCTATGGCGAGTACGCGTACGGCATTGGCGCGACAGGGGAAGCGTACCGCATCTCGATCCGTGACCCGAGCTGCCGACAGACGTTTGACCTTGAGAAGCTCGACAGCGGCGGCAGCAGCAGCAAGTCACGACGTTCCACGATCCTCCTCGAGTCGGTCTTTGCAAGCGACGACGGCAACGTCATGATCGCGGTGTCGACAGACGGCGTCTTCTACTACTCGAGCGACGTTGGGAGCGACCCCGCGACCCCGTCGTTCTTGCGTATCATTGGCCGGAACGCGTCACTTAACCCACAGTACAAGACGCCAATGAAAGTGTACACGCCGACAGCGCTCGAGCCAATGACCGGCAAGTCGCTGCCAGCGCTTGAGCCAATGATGGCAGTCGTGACGAACCCGCAGAGCGAAGACGACGGAGACGACGGGTACGTTAACGTCGACCCGACCGAAGGCTTTGCCGCACGCTGGATGGTGCCGAGCCGCGGCCGCGACTGCTGGGTCTGTGGCATCCGCAACGTCTCGCACTGGCAAGCGCCGTCAGAGCAGCAGCAGCAGAAAGCCGCTGCTGCTCACCAAGAGATGAGCGAACGCAAGCAACGGCGTCAGCAGCTGCAAGTGAAGCGCACGCCGAGTGTGTCGTCGAGTGGCTACAGTGGGGGCGACACTCCTGGGAGTGGCGCGAAAGCAAAGACGAAGAAGACGGTTGCGAGCTCGAAACCAGTCGTCAGCGTCTCGGTCGCGAACAGTCCGAGTGTTGCACAGGGCAAACCGCCGTCTGGCTCGAGCAAGAAGTCACGGTCGCGGCTCGACGCGGACGACGACGACGGAGCGAGCGGCAGTGGGAGTATGAGTGCGTTAGAGAGACCAGCGGATGCGGCGTCGAGCGAACTGGCGGACGAGCTCGAGCGGTACAAGGACCGGTACAACAAGATCGTGATGGAGTGGCAGCGCCGGCTGAAAGGCGAGCGGCAGATGCGGCGGCTGTGGAAAACGCGCGAGACCGAGTTCAACAGCGAGCTCGACGACACGCTCGAGAAGCTGTACGCGGCGGAGCAGGAGCTCCTCACGCTCCAGGAGCAGCACAAGGACGCGGAGAAACGGTATAGCTTTGAGAAGCTCAAGGCCGAGCAGCAGGGCTCGGTGAAAGCGCGGTACGAGCAGCTGTGCGAGCACATGGCCGAGAAGCTCGCGCAGGTCGACGACCAGAAGCGCGTGCTTGAGCAGACGACGCGGACGCTGCTCCAGGAAGTGGACCGGAACGCGCGGTCGCTCAAGTCAGCCGCGCTGCTCGAGCGCAACGAGTGCGTCGTGTGCAAAGACAAGGAAGCGACGACAGCGATCATCCCGTGCGGCCACCTCGTCTTTTGCGATGAAGACAGTGACGTGTACCGGCGCAACTCGCCTGCGAACCACGTCGTCTGCCCCGTGTGCCAGCGCGAGCTCATTTCGTTCTTGCGTATTTATTCCTAAACATCACCCACTTTACATAGCAAGTTCACACAAAATCAGCCAATTTGACAGATGGGTAAACTTTGATGGGTTGTCATCAACTGTTGAGATGGCTACAGAAGCTTTTCAGTAGTCGCATCAGTCTCTCGCTTATCATGCGCTCAGTCCGAGTGCACGCCTGGCGACATGTTGACTGCTGTCTTGGCCGCCCGCACAGCGCCAATTGCAAACACTTCCCGTCGCGTTGCACGATGCGTGATCTCAATCCGCTCACCTGGGCCGGCAAAGAACACAGTGTGCTGTCCGACTTCGTCTCCGAGACGGAGCGAGTGCGTCGGCACGTGCTCGCCTGTGCACGGCGCGCCTGTAGATACGAGCGCCTTGACGATCGTCTTGGCCGTGCCGCTTGGCGCGTCGAGCTTGTTCGTGTGGTGCGTCTCGCTCACTTCGACGTTCCAGCCCGCGGCCGGGAGCTTGAACGCAGCCGCCTTGACGAGCTCACACACGAGTGGCACACCGACCGAGAAGTTCGACTTGAGGACGACGGGCGCGTGCGCACTGTAGGCTTCGAGGGCCTCGGTCGGCAACGCGCCAGTGGTCCCAACTACGAGCGATGGGTACTTGCCTCCCTTGAACTGCGTCTTGTCCTGCGCCAGGACCCACGCAGTGAGCGCCTTCGTACCTTCCGGCAGCGTCACGTCCACGATCACGTCAAACGCGTCTGGGACCTGGTTCTTGCGCAGATCGATCGCACCGGCGAACGTGACCGAGCGGTCGGTCGCTTGCTGGAGCTCCGCGACGATCAGCGAGCCGAGACGACCAGCGGCGCCGTGCACTGCGACGCGAAGCGCGTGAGCGTCTGAGGAGGACGACACTGCGTCTCCAGCGACCGCTCCAGCCGTCGCCGTCGCTGCGAGGACGCTGTCGTACTCGCGGATCGCGTCTGCGAGCCGACGTGCACCGAGCTCGAGGTCGTGGTAGTCGTACCACGAGAAGCTCAGGCGGAGGTAGTTCTTCATTGACTCGCTGAACGATGAGCCAGGGAGGTACATGACCTTGTGCTTCTGCGCAATCGAGAGCATGTCCGCTGCATTCATGTGGTCGGGGAGCCGCACGAGCACAAAGTAGCCGCCATCTGGGACTTCGAACGTCGTCCCTGCTGGCAAATGCGCCTTCAATTCCTTCATGAGCGCATCTGCACGCTGCCAGAGCGTCTGGACTGCAAAGGCCAAGTGTTCTTGCTGCCGACCAGACGCGATGGCAGCGTGGACAATGCCCGAGACAACAGGGCTGATGCCGCCGCTCGAGTCGAGCTGGCCCGAGCTCTCAATCACACTCAGGAGCTTTGGCGACGCTTGGATCCACCCAAGCCGAAGTGCTGGGGCGAGAATCTTGGAGAACGAGCCGAGTGCGAGCACTGTCCCGTGCGCGTCATACGTAAACATTGGTGGCGGTGGCGTCACGTGCGGGAACGAGAGGAGCTGGTACACTTCGTCGGCGACAATGAGGAAGCCGTACTGGACACTGAGAGCTACGAGCTTTGCGCGCTTCGCAGCCGACATCGTGCGGCCCGTTGGGTTGTGGCACGTTGGGATCGTATAGAGCAGTTTGGGCACAATGCCCTGTTGGAGCAGCCGCTCGAGCTCGACGACATCGAGGCCGTCAGCTTCCATTCGGATCTGCCGGACGTTCATCTTGAAGTCTTTCATGATACTGAGCGCCAAGAAGTACGACGGCTCTTCCATGAACACGAGGTCCCCTGCTTGCGCAAAGAGCGAGCAGACGAGTGCAATGCCGCCCGTGACGCCATTCGTGATGAAGAGCTTCTCCGGGTCCACAGGCGCTTCGTAGCCTTTCGTGAGGAACTCAGCGAGCGCAGCTCGGAATTTCGGGTACCCTTTGATGTGTCCGTACTGGAGGAACATTGGGTCCGTCTCAGCGAACTTGAGCGCCGCACACTCGCGGATCTTGTCGAGTGGGAGCATGGACGGCGCCGGTTGCCCGACCTTGAAGTTGATCATCTCGTCGGCCGTTGGCACCACGTACTGTCCGTAGTCGCCCATTGCTGGTGGTGGAGTGTGGCTTGAAAGGTGTTGGTGTTGCAGTGGCACGGGTGGCGAAGTTGCAAAGTGAGCTCTTGGTTGTGCTGCCGTTTCAAGGCAGAGCGTGCTAAAAGCAAGGACATCGTCCTCGAAGAACCGCTGGGGAACGCGCTAACGACCACAAGAATTTTGCTAGCTAGTGGGGGTCACTCCAAATGAGGGATTTTGGTAAACCACTTCAAAACAAAAGCTTTGCTTAGTTTTGTAATTTGCATATCTATTTTGAAATCAAACACACTGGTGTCAAATTAATCGACACGCACCCGATTGGTCACATCATGGCTGTGAACACATCGACACCACCTCCAACCATGCGCTTCCGGCCATGCATCGACATCCACGCGGGCCAAGTGAAGCAGATCGTGGGATCCACACTCTCCGACACCTCTGGCAGCGCGCCAGTCACGAACTTTGTCGCCTCGCAGTCAGCGGGCGAGTTCGCCGCGTGCGTCCTCCGTGGTGTCCGTCGCAGCTCTTTGCATTGATTCAATGCGCATTGCAGTAACGTGTGTGTGTTTGCTACATCGCTGCACTGGTGCAATTCAATAGAATGTACAAGCGTGACGCGCTCACGGGTGGCCACGTGATCATGCTCGGCGCCTCAGACGCCAACACGCAAGCGGCGCTCGAGGCCCTGCGAGCGTACCCTGGTGGCTTGCAAATTGGCGGTGCGTCGTTAGAACCCAATAATGAGCAGCTAACTGGGCGGATACTAACATTGTGTTACGGTCTGGTGCGATCTTTAGGCGGTATCAACGCAGACAACTGCCAGTTCTTCGTCGAGAACGGCGCGAGTCACGTGATTGTGACCTCGTACGTGTTTCGCGACGGCCAGATCGACTTTGAGCGCCTCACGGCGCTGAAGACTCTCGTCGGGAAAGAGCACTTGGTACGTCCTTTCGCTCTCAACCACGTGTGTGTGACTGCTGACAAGTGTTTCCAGAGCTGGACTGGGCTTCCTCACACCTCGTTGGCTGCTGTCCATTGCTATGAACAGGTGCTAGACCTGAGCTGCCGCAAGCGCGCCGAGGACAGCAAGTTCTACGTCATGACGGATCGCTGGCAAAAGTTCACGACGACCTCGATCGAGTACGGAGTCCACAGTGTTCGCTTTCGACGCTAGCTGTGGTTGGGACCACTGGAGTGGTTTTTCACTGCTGACTTGGATAAATTACGTTGGTTGCAGCAAGCACTTGTTCCACAAGCTTGCCGAGTACTGCGACGAGTTCTTGGTGCACGCAGTCGACGTGGAAGGCAAGCGGTGTGGCATCCAGGTGCGTTGAGCTACTGAATTTGCGGACCTACATTTCGGGTATCTAAGCGTGTGGTTGCTCGTTTTTTTTCTCGCAGCAAGAGCTCGTGGAGCTGCTCGCAGAGTGGAGTCCGATCCCAGTCACGTACGCTGGAGGTGCCAGCTCGCTGGTGCGAACACTGGTCAAATGCAGGGAGTTAGGTCGGCAGCCTTGTGTGATACTAACGGGGTTGTCGTGTGTGCATCCTCCTGTTTCAGGACGATCTGGACTTTGTCAAGCGGATCGGCAAAGGCAAAGTGCGCGTGCATCGATCGATCGAGCTTGGTATTGGTATCTTCTTGCAACCATGCTGATACTTGTGGTTTCGATGTTGTAATCTGGATGATGACGGTATCCAGGTGGACCTCTCAATCGGCAGCGCACTCGACATCTTCGGTGGCGACATCCGGTACGAGGACGTGGTTGAATGGCACAACGCGCAGCAGCACGAGAAGTAGATACTCACAGGTACCAAGCCCTTGTCAACCTGGACAATCCGAGATCGTGGACAATCCGAGCCGTTCACGCAAAACAAAAGTCTGGAAGATTTTGCTTGAAACCAAGATACATAAGTTTGATACTTTAGTGTCAACATCCTCAACAACAACCCTTACAAAAGAAACCATGGAAGCGCTTCTTGAGAAGCTCCAAAGCGCTCACGTGCGGTTGCTGAGCGCCGTGACGGCAAGCCGCGGACGCGAGCACGGGGTGCTGCGGGAGCTTGTCGACACGCTGCAGGAGCTGGAGCTGGTGGCGCAGGCGGCAGCTCCTGCGGGTAAAGACGCTGCGCTGCCGCGTGCGCTCACGCCCGCATTCTACGCCACGTTCATACTCGTGCTGCTGTTGGCCGAGGACTTGTACGTGCAGTTGCGTTACTCGGTGGTCTTGTGGGCATGCGCACGGAGACACTTGAGGTAGTGGTGTTGACACTGAACGACTTTGCTGTGCAGGAACGACGCGCGGTTCTTATGGAAACGCATCCCAGCGCCGCTCAAAAACGAATCGGAGCCGCTGCGTAAGACGTGGGACATTGGCAAGGCGCTCTGGCAGCGGTGTGTGTGTGGTGTTATTTTGTTATGAAGGGAGGGGAGAGTTTGCATCATTGAAGCTAGAACTGATGTTTGGATGGATACGGGTGGGAAACGCAGCGACTTTGCGGCCGCGTACAACGCGATGGACCAGTCGTGGCCGATGGAACTTCAGCCGCTTGTCCAGCTGCTGCGAGGTACGAGCATCGCAGCTTTATGTGTTGGGAGGTTTCCAAAGCACTTGTCACAATGTGTTGTGCGCTTGCTGCCGCTAGCGTCCACGCGCGAGTCGACAGCCGAGCTCTTGAGCGCCGCGTACTCGACGATCTCCGTGTCTGACACCGCGCAGGCGCTCGGGTTCGCGCAGTCGGACGATCTGCTCGAGTGTACGTTTCCTAATGGTCACGCGAGTGTATGGAAAGTGAAATGTGTGGGTGATGAAACTGAGCAAAGGTGGTGGCTGTTGTGGTTTCCTGTGTGTGCTACTCCTGCTTGTAGACTGCGCGAGTCTCCAGTGGGAGGTGAACACGGCCGAGCAGCTCGTGTGTCCGAAAGCGCGCTCGGTTGTGCGTCGCGATAGCATGGGCCTCGAGCAGCTCGAGACGCTCTCCAAGTACGTGCTGCACCTGGAGCAGAGCACCGTGGTGAAGTTGCCGTAGTCTTTGCGAGAGAAAAAGTGAGGAAGAACAAGCCCTCCAAGCCAAAGAGAAGGAGGCAGCGAGAAGAACCTCAACTCTCTTGAGGTCGTGGACCTCAGCATAGACCATCTAAGTTTGTCTTTTGCCGCGTTTTGAGTTGCTTGCATGTTCTGAAGTGGCAAAAGTATGGCGACAGTGCCTGGGGGCGAGCTCAAGAAGGCGGCGCAGCTGCTCCGCGCCAAGCAGACCGAACTGTACATCCAGGCTGTGCGGGACGCGCTCCAGCGCGAGCAGCAGCGCAAGCTCAAGCTTAACACAGTCACGACACACCTTGAAAGCAAGCGCCTTGAGAAAAGGTTCGCGAAAGAGCGCACGCGCGAGCGCGAGCGGCTGCGGCAGCTCCAAGAGGACCACGCACTGCTATTGCGTGCCAAGATCACCGAGTGGAAAGTGAACGGCGTACCATACGACGATGGCTCCACCCAGCTGCAGTCGCAAAGAGCCGGAGCGCCGAGCGGACGCAGTTGCGATGGCAGCAAAATGAGTCCGCCTCGGAAAGTGTCGAAGGCCGCGCTCAGCCGTCTGGCGACGCCGCGCGTAACGACATCAAAAGGCGTTGGTGACGGGAAAGGTTGTCCAGGACACAGTTTCGCGCTACCTGCCTCTCTTCGATATCTACTGTACTGGTAGGCAACCAACCATGTTGTGACGACAAAAGGACTGACGAGTGACCGTGTCATGTTGTTTCTTCCAGGCCACCCTGGTTCGGGCGCCGCCACGTCGCAAGACGTGCAGTTTCTCACTGACGTGATCCGCAAGCAGGACCGCGAGCGCTTGTCCCGCACCGAGTCGTTGCCGTCGCTTACTGCAGGGAACCTCCGAGTGGTGCGCCTTACCCTCACTCTATACGATCTGGGTTTCTCTTTCTCTACTTACCTTAACTCGCTGGCTCCTTACCGCAGCTGTCCGAAACGGACCTGTTGCACAAGAAGGCGGCGCTGCTCGAGCAGCTGCACGGCGTCGTCTCGCAGCAGGAGCGGCTCGTACTGGACGACCAGCGCACAGTGCGCTCGTCCGTCTCGAGTTGGAAGTCGTCGGACGCCAGCACATCCACCGTTGTCTGACAGGCTGAGTGAGCACAGACACACAAATCTACACACAGTATGTCGCACTCAAGCGAAAAGGAGGTTGGTGGTGGAGCACAACGAGGCGCCCACGCGTCGAGTTGAGTTATAGCGTCGTCGTATGTGGCCTGTGGATACTGGCCGAGCGCTGAAACGCTCAATCGCTACTCGTCCTCTTTTTGCGGCGGTGGCCCGCACGGCTGCAGCATCTTCTCGAGCATCTGGAACTTGACACGGCCAATTGACTCGTTCTCCGCTGCCGCAAAGTAGCTCAGCATGTCGTAGTGCCCGAGGTGCGACGCCAGCGTGTCGCGGTGCTGGTTCACTGCCCACTCGCTGTGTTTACATCGTGTTAGCCAGTCTAGTCTGTCTGCTGCTACGGTGCGAGGAGTGGACTTGTTGGTAGGAAAGCGACGTACAACTTGGTGGTGTCTGCATGCCCCGTGCCGACATACTTGGCTTGCAGGTGTTCCCACTGGCGGTTGATGTTGAACCTATCTGCCGCCTGTGCGCGTGAGGGACACACATACATGTATACGCGGTGGATGCGGTTAGCGGTTAGCGACTGTGGCGGCAGGCGCGTCGGAGGCGAGCAGTGCGCACCATGCTGGGTTGCTGCTTGTGATGTGCTTGACTGAACGCGACCTGTTTCGTCGGACTGTTTGTTTGCTCGAAATTACAGTATCTGACATCAACGCGATCCACTTTTACAGATTTTGTGCACGTTCGTATACATCGATATTGTATACTCACATTCATTCATGTACGTATACAGCAACCACTCTCCTCGTTAGTTTTGACTTGATGTTTGTAAAGAGCCGAGCATGCTTTGCGACTTGCTCCACTCCACTCCTTGCTGCTTTCGTGTCTCTCTTCTCCCTCTCTTGCTGCTTGATGTCGCGCTCTTGCTTGCTCTCACTTGCACTGGACGCACTCCATTCCCCACTTGCATACTTCACTTGTTCTCTTCTCCAGCACGCTCACAACTCGGTGGGACCAACCGCTTGGTAACCAAATGCACAACCTCACACTCTCGCTTTCGTCCAAGCAATCACCAAACTCGCACACTCGCTCTATGCCATGCAGCAAACTGCAAGCCTCCTCTTGATCGTGCCGTTCAACGCCTGCTTTCGCGTCAAGGGAAGGCAAGCACCGCACACCAAGTTGCTCCAATCATCCATCGAATTCTGGAGCCAACGACGCGCCACAAAGTGGCACTTCAAGAGTGGACTGCGTCTCCATCGTGTCGTTTGCTGGCACTTTACACACGAGCTACAGTACAGCTGTACGAGCCCGCACTCACTGCTCATTGAGATGGACACGCTGGTGGCACCAAATGCCGAGCAGGTGGTGGGGTCGAGCAGCGAAATCTCGCTCCTGCTTCGCACCGACTGTCGCGCGTGCAACTTGGCGAAAGAGCTCGCTCGAGCGAGTTGCGTCGAGGTCACTTGGCGTCTGTTGTTCCTTGAAGACCTGGTAATGGACAAAACAACCACACTTGTGAACACCGCGCAGCAGGACCGACCTGCCTGGAGAACTCAGCAGCCCTCAGCAGTGAACTGGGGAAGTGGACCAACACAAGCGCGTGACTGCTTCGCGCGCTGCTCTTCTTCGAGCGAAGATGGCGACTGACAGCTCTTCCTGACAGCATCAACATCCCTGCTGCTCGTGCGCACATTCGTTGAAGTTCGAAGCTCGCGGTGGACAGAGACCGAGCAAAAGTGGAGCCATCCCGCACAGACGGTCACGATCGGGATCTCACACGGTCGCGGCTGTCAGTTCCGGTCAGCTCGCCCTTTGCGGTGGACGGGCTGGAAAGCGCCGCCACTTGACAAGCAGGCGGTTTGCCAACGCTGCGAGACTTCGCTTCTTGCGTGAAGTTTGTGTGGCTCTGCACGAGCAATTGAGCAATCGAGTGCGTGCTCAATGTAGAGTAAGTGTCTTGAGTCGCAAAGCGCGAGCACCAGCACAAACACAATCATGGAGTGCTTAACCAAAAACCCTTGACACACCTCGTCGCTGCCACACGCACGCGAGGATCCCATGTGTGTGTTTGGGTCCAGCTTCGCTTCTTGTCCCGAGCGCTTCCGACTTGCACCAACATGACCGACACGAATGTCGGCACCATGTCCATCAAAGCGCACGTCAATGTTCGATATTGTGGTACGCCACACAACAAGAATCTTATCCTGGCTGTTTTCTGGAGATATAATCCTCTAGTCTTGCATATTGACGCTATGACCAAGTACAAGAGTGCGGAATCGGGAACGTGAATACTACACAAACAACAGTGTTAGTGTCGAGGCGATTCCGCTCACACAAAACTACGGCTGCAAAAATATGCAGCAAATGTGAAGCCATTCGTGAGCAGGGCATTTGGCACTTGGAATGATGAACAGCGCGAGGTTTCACTTGATTTCAGTATGCCAATTAGCGTTACAGCTCGTTCGATAACGGCCACGACGTGAGCTCACACAGACAATTTGGTGCGTGTGTTCGAGTGTGGCCACCTTCCAGCACGAAGAAGGTGGTGCTGCAAGAATCAGCGCAGGCACCTGCTCCCAGCAGCGACGAGGGCGGGAGCGCGATCAATGGCGGATCCGCCATCGCCATCGTCGACGCTGGACGCACGCACGCACGAGCGAGCGAGAGGTGGGTCTCTCGCTCCTCTCCTCTCTCCGTGGCGGCCCTCTTCGCCGGAACTCGATTGGAAAGCGTTCGGAAGCGTCCGCGGGCGTCGTAGTTTGTGTCAGTGAGCGCGCGTGAATCGAGCTGGCGGTCTCGTCTTCCGAGGTCCTGTCGTGCGTCAGGGCGAGGTTGCCCGCTTGTGAGCGTTGGCGATTGAGCGATATTCGAGCGACGCAGAGTTGACCTTCTGATGGTTGCCAGCTCTCCGTCGCAAAGCCAGAATTCGAGCCAACTCACTTGCGTTGAGTGAGCACCAACAAATGCGAGCAGGCAGCTTGCTTTGCGGCAAGCTGCAAAAAACAAGTCAAAGAAGACAGACTGGCCATGCAGGTGGCGTCAGCGAGACGAGCTTTCTTTCGAGTGAGACGGCGCTGAGTTGCGGCGATGAAGCAAAACATGTTCATGTTTGACAAGCAAAGCAGGCGATAGGCAGCATACTTCCTTGCACTCGCCACTCAACCCAAAAGCAGGCAGATGCACGAAATGAAATGGTTATGAACCACGACTTGAAGCCACGCGGGAACCACAAGGAAGTCACACACACAAACACAACCGCGGTCCATTCTCGTCTTGCTCACACGGGCAGCACGAAACTCAAAGAATGTTTTTTTTCAAAAAACACTGCTGAAAGCACGCGCGAACCTCGATTCTCTCTCGCACTTGCGCCAGCAGTTTTTTTTTCGGAGTGCAGAAAGTGCACCCGAATTCCCTCGTATAATGCGTATCGTGGTGTCATTGGCTGTCCCAGGTCGCACGATGTTTGATTGGCTAGATGCAACTTCATACAAAAGCCAGCACAAACGCAGAAGTAGACAACAATGATTCCAATCGAAGATCGACTCCGACCTCCTCTCGTGAAGAAACAAAGGTTATCCTTTATAGCATTCTATGGCTTGCTTTCTATAAGCAAAGTCCTATTGTAAAGAGGTAGCGATACAAGGGACACTGTATAAACAGTGTGTAGTGTTCCACAACTCACGTTCCAATTTCTGGAGGCCAAAGTTGCGCCAGTGCAATGCTGTCACACAACACGTTTCTATACTGTAAAAAATGTACAATTTGCCATCAATTTTTTTTTGGCATCTAATCTTTCCGATATTACAAACATGAGCATATATTCGACTTAGTCCATAGCAATTGACAAGGAAGATTTAAATATCTGTTCAAGTTCCTCTTCCAGGAAGCTCCAAGAATCAAAATTGGTCAGTTCGAAAAATCGGTGAATCGGTGGCAACCACCGACTTCGCGAACTTTTACTTTTCTGGTTTGCGAGTGTTTCATGGAGATTTTCGCTTCACTCTCTCTACCACCACAAAACGCATATTGCAGAGATAGTATGCGAACACCATGTGTTTGATCGTTCATGCTTGAATGAATGTTTGTGTTCATGCATGTGTTCTCTCTTCTCTTGCTGCTGGTGCAAGCTGGAGGCTCTGGCCCCAGAGAAACTCTAACCATGGCGACATTCGCCACCGAGTCGAGTTAACCTCGTTCTCACCACACACATTTGCAAACTTTGATGCGATTACTCACATTGTGGCAGTGACTTGCCTTTGGCCTCCAAAAAAGCCAAAAGATCGGTGAAAAAGAACAGTAGCAGCGAGCATTTCACATACCGTGCTGGTGCTCAGCGTTGCATCTGGAGCCCATTCAGAGTGAGGAACCGAGAAGTGCCATTTGTTTGAAATCTGAAAATCAAACATTATTTTTAAAAAAACGCGCAATATTTAGGAAAACCATTTTTCCTAAAAAATCATTTTGACGACCAGATTTTCATGTTCGAATTTCCCTCGCTTGAAATAGAAGGCGGCGCTCTACAAAAAGCAGTCTTCTAAAGAGGCCACGTCCGCGACCCATCTTTCTCACCCAGACGCCCGCCTTTCTTACCGTGCTTTTGGCCGGCGTACTTTTGGATTTTCACGCAAGCGGCCAGGCTCGAAGCTCGAGTTACTTTCGAATTGGAGCTCGCGACCAGAAGAACGACTGCCGTCACCACCACCGTCGTCGCCGTCACCTCCACTCCTCCCGAGAGGCATCACCGCCGTCACCGCAGAGCCTGCTGACGGCAAACAGCAACTGCACCAAGCAGCGAACAACTTCTACACGTACTCGTGTCCATTGCACGCTCGTGCCACAGCACCAACCCACTTCCAACGAGCACAACAGCGACGATGGAAATGGCAAAGGATGTGAAAGAGATTTTGATCACGATGAAAGAGTCGTGGGCACCGGAAGAACACGGGCTGCTCACGAGCCTGCAGGCAAAGCACGATCGGTACCTTGAGCTCATGGAGGGCTTTTCCGGGCAGGTCTCGGAGCTCGCGCTCACCATGAGCCCAGAAGCGCGAGTGCTCGCACACGAGCTGCGCATCAAGATCTACCAGAACTGGCGCTCGATCCTCATGAAGGTCGCGTTCCCGAACTCGCCCGATGAGACTGCAGCAGCGCTCGACCACCACCAGCACAGCGCAGACTGCGACTGCGCGGCGTGCGAGCTCCACGAAAGCTTGAAGCAGTACGAGAGTGTGATTGCCGACTTTATTCGAAGGAGTCCAAAGATCAAACGGAAAGTGCTCGAGCCCGACGACCCGGACACAGACGACTCGGACGGGTTCGACTTCCCCGACTTCCTCGGCGCAGGCCCGTCGTAGACGGTCAGCCGGGCAGTGCATAGTGTTAGGAATTCGCCAGCGCTTTGATCAGGCGGTCGGCGGTCGGCGCAGTGACGGGGAGAAGACGAGCGCACACACACACACAAACACACACACACACGAGAGCAGCAGCAGCATCGGAGACCGAATGGAAGGGCTCCGAGGTCGATCGATTGGGAGAAGGAAGCGCGGGGTGGGGGGCGGAGAGGAGGACCAGAAGCAGAAGAAGAAGAAGCCCGACTCCAGTTTCGCTGCCGCTGCCTCGCTGTTCTCTTGGTTCTCCCGCTCGCTCGCATGCAGAGAGGAGAGAGGGAGGAGAGTGCGTGTGGGTGTGCGCGGTGGCCTGCAGAGTGTCGCGGCGTGTATGAAGAAGATGAAGAAGCCGAGCGTGCGAGTGAAGCGGAAGGACGGAGAGCGAGAGGGGGCTTTCGTCGTCGCCGCACGGGAGCGCGTGTTTGTGCAGTGGAGCGCGTCCGAGATCGATAGAGTGCGCCGTGATCGTCGTCACGGTGGTTCGTGTTGTAGTAGTAGTTAGTCGTCGCCATTGGGAGCGCGCAACCGCAATAGCTGAGATCGGCCGGCGGCCGCCCGGCGCTCTCCTCCACTCCGTCGTCCGCAGAAGAAGAGGAAAGACAAGACAGACGAAGCCCAGCCAGCAGCAGGCTCCAGACAGACATGGGAGAGTGCAGCAGGTGGGGGGAGGAGACGCGTCCGGCGGCAGCCGGCGAGAGAGAAGACGAAGCACGAGAGCGCTCGGCTGTCCGAGAGGCAGAACGGCCGAGCGTCTGAACGAGCTCCCTCGGATTCATCATTAATATAAATCAAAGACTTGCGATTGCGCCGCATCCGCCTTGGGCTCCCCATTGACCCACTGATCTCCACCTGTCCGCGCGGCTGCTACTTGCTGGCACCACAAGAGGAGGAGCAGCAGACGCAGCAGCAGGCAGGCAGGCAGGCAGGTGAGAGAAAGCATTGCGAGGCAGCGAGAGGGACGAGAAGCAACAGCCGAGCGCTGGAGAGACGAGCGCATGACGAGCGACGACAACAACAAGGCGCTGTCGGTACGCCAGCTGCTGAGGTCGTTAGGTGGTTGGATGGCGCGTGTTTGTTTCGATGGACGACGCGAGCGAGAAGAGGAATCGAGTGTGTGCGTGCGTGCGTGTGGTTTCATGGAGAAGTGGAAAGAGAATGCGAGAGACCGTGGCGACTTGCATGACGAGCGTGCGAGTGCGGCCCATGCATGGCCCATGGATCAAGCAAGCGAGCGCGCGCTCGTCACGCGCGTGCGTGTGCGCATCGAGTGGGGTCAGTCGCTGGTCAAGCGCGTATTGCATGCAGCTGCAGCCGAGGCGTGTTCTGTGTGACGTCTCCCCGTGGCTTTTCTCCTGCTGAGCACACACACGCTTTCCTCTCAAGCGTCGTCGCCGTCGGCACAGGACGGTACAGTTTGTACTGCGTGCGAGAGCGGACCTGCAAAAGAGCCACACACGCACTCACGTGTCGTTTGCGGTGGTGGTGGGGGTGTGTGTGGCAAACGACCGCGTGAGCGAGGGAACAGCAGCGTCGAGCGTCGAGCGTCGAGCGTCGAGCGTCGAGCGTCGAGCGCTATCCGTTCGTAAACTGCGGTCGCACGCACACGCACGCGCGAGCAAAAAGCAAAAAGCGGATCGGCAAAGCAACTGAACAGGTGGCTGCCTTCGCCAGCATTTCGATTCATCGACTCGTCTCGAGATCAGGCACGTCGGTCACCTGGCCGCCCAGTCTGCTCCTGGCGACCAAACAGCAACAACAGTGCAAATGAGCAGTCGCGCACGCGCGCAGGCGACACTCGCCACACCTTCTGCTCCTCCTTCGCTCCGCTTTGTCTGATTGTTGGCGGCGGTGTCGTCGTCGTTGTGCTCACAGGCCTGCGACGGTCGCAACCGCGGTCGTTGTTCACGGCAGCTGGCGAGCTGGCGAGAAGCGGGAACGATGCTCGCTCAGCGCTGCTTGATCTCCGTCGCCACGGCTTCCGTGTGTGCAAACGCGTTCAGAGGGCGCCTACCAGTCATGGAACGCGTGGGCTTCCGTGGGTGGGCGGGAGGGGAGATTCGCGCACGAGCAAGCGTGTTTGAGATCGCGAGCTGCGTGAGAGGTGAGGGAGCGGGTGGCTCGCCTCGCGTGCGTGCGTGCGAGCTCAAGTTGCGCAGAGCCATGCGCGTGGCACTGTGCGTGTCCGAATTGAGGCGCATTTCAGTTCGTTTTGACATCCTCGTGGAAAATCCCAAGCCGCCAAATCATCCATCGAGCCACCAAAGTCGCGAGCCACGCTTGTTCCGAATGCAAGCGAAGCAGAAGAAGACTCATGCCGAGCTGGACGCTTCTTCGCTCGATTGCGCCATGACGGCGTATCTGCCAACATCAGTGGCCAGCAGCTCCGCCTAGCTGCAAACCGATCCGTGTTCTTCTCCGAGGATCGCATTTTGAATGCTCAAAAGACTTCGGGCAAGTGGACTTGGCTCAAATCAGACGCAGTATACAAACGGTAAGTTGTCAGACATGCGTGCAGAGAGCGGCGCGTGTCGTGGCGGTCCATTACTAATTAATTGACGCAAATGACTCCACACTCAGGTGCTTTCTTCCTCGCGAAGGAAGCAAAACGCGAGTGGTTTTCGTGTCGTGCGAGTGGCGAGCGAGGTCTCTCTATCGCCACCACCAAGTGGTCACCAGCGCTGCCTGCGTGCCCGCCCGCGCCAAACTCAGCCTGCGTGCGCACGCCAGAGCGCTTGTATTGCTTTCGAACGCGCGTGCGCGGTCGGCGGGGCCGCCGTCCTCGTTGACAGCCACAAAAGCTTTTGGCAACGGTTGTCAAGCTTCAAGCATTCGCGCTCGCTCACAGAGACAGACACACAACGTGTCCGTCCAATTCGATGAATTGGACACACGCGGTCGGTCGGTGCTGGCTGATCAATGATCGATTGGCCGCACTTGCTCGCGAAAATGGCGCGAAAATGGCGCCGTGCTCGCTGATCGCCACGGCATTGCTTTCGAGGCGGCACCTGTGTGCATCGCAACTGCGGTGCGGTCAGCCGAAGTACGGTGATCGACCACCTCACCTCGCACGTGCCGCTCGCTTCACAGAAAACGGGCCGTGACGAAAAGTCAGAATGCAACAATGTCGCGGGAGGGAGTGACTGACCTCTCGTGTCATCTTGTCAAACAAACAAACAAACACGCTTCACTCGAGCTCGGCCTCCGAGCCAAGCTGAAGATCTTTTTTGTTGCCATGTTGAGCGCGCATGCGAGGCGAATGCTGGCTGTCGCTGAGACAGCTTGCGGACGAGAGACACAGGGATGTCAACCACGTCGCAAGTCTTTTGCGAGCCGACAGTTCTTTTGCTGCGACTGCGAGATCTTGATTGCCAGTTTGTTCGTGGCGTTTGGACGTCAGCAGTCTGCGCTCTGTCAGCGACGCCCTGGCCGTGTCTCGTTGCCGATCCGACAAGCAAACAAACCGTCAACGCGCTCCCGAAGGCTCGGCAGAGACGAGCGGACGCCTCGAACGAAAGACGTTGTTAAACTGCTTTGGTTGCTCAAGATCGCCGCAGACCGTCAATGCTAGAGCTGCGTGGAACGACACAATACACGGGACTGGACTGTACCTGATACTCGCTCGACGCGCACTGGGATTTCGTAGAGCAAGCGCCAAGGCTGTTGGGGCCGATACAAAGCCCCCCCCTATCCTTCACCACGGGTGGGCTGAGGGTGGCGTGAGTGCGAGTTTTGGACAAGATACATACGTTGCTCAAGTGACGTGGGTTTACTCGCACTCGGCAACTCCAGCCACGACGAATGAATGAACGCTCGCCACGACCTCGCCCCGTGCAACAACAACTGCAGGCCTCTTATCGCGGAGCGTGCTCCCTAACGGATACTGTTACTATGTCAATGCGGCTCAATGCACACGACCAGAGCTCAGTGCTCCAAGCGGGAGATCCTCTCGTGACGTGCAAGTTGAAGTCGTGCTGCGTGAGAGCTTCAGATCCAAACCAAACGCTGTTGTTGCTCACAGAAACGCGTCGCCATGTCAGTCTCAACACGAGCGATGTTGCTAATCGGGTGCTAAGGGGTGACGCGTTGACTTGAGTTTCAAGTGAAGAACTTGCCTCCTCTAACATGAGCGAAACCATGGAGCGTGCGCCAACTCATACTCAATCGGGATGAGACTAATCGCCACGGTCACGCTTGTCGATCGCTAGCGAATGGACTCCCATCCCTCGGTTAGGCGAGATCCCGCGTAGTATCAGTGAGAACGTCCAGAACACGCTCGCGACAGAGAACCCTGGACCCACATGAGCGCATTACGGTTTCCAGTTTCATGCTTGGAGGAAAGCAGCGTTCATTGCCTCCGAGAGCAACTATTGTACAGTGCATTCTCGCGTACTGTACCTCCTGTGCGTTGATCATCCCGAGCCACCTTCTGAATCCTCTTTGCCTCGTGCGCGGCAGATCCAAACTCCGGACGCCAAGGCCAGTCATCACAGACCAACCCTATTTCAAGCGTTCTTATACATGGACGACCTGCTGCGAGCACTCATTCCACCGACGAAGCCTCACTGTGCGGCGTGTGAGTCCCAACTAGACACTCGAGTGGCTGCGACTCAGCAATTCCCCACAGGTTGAGCTACACGTCCACCACCATCGGCGCGATTTCCAGACGACAGGCATGGCGGCGCGTCCCAACGCCCAGACGACAACGATGACGGTATCAGCCGAGCTGGCGTCGGCTGTTCAGCCATCGTCGAGACTGGATCGACTACGACGTCACCGAAGCCAGCGCGACGTGAAGAAAAAAACAGTGGCGGCCCCGCCTCCGTCGTTCAGCTACGTCGAAAGCAGCAAAGCTGGCGCAACGCTGGCAGTCGAGTCGCCAACGAACCTCGCTGTCGTATCGTCCGGTTCCGCACCAGCGAACGCGAAAAGCCGATCGCGAGCCTCGCGAGCAAGCGGTGCACTCGCGAAGCTCAGCTTCCACTTCTTCAAGTCCCGTCGCGCGTCCGACACGAGCGATAGACCCGACACTGTCGTGACACCGGCGACGTCAGAGGAACACCGGTTCTGGCCACGGCGCCTCCTGAGCGAGAAGAAAGTGACGCCAGCGCTCCCGAGCACGACGCCGGAGGACCCGAGTCAAGAGCAGCGCAACCCTGTGCGGGTCGCTACAGTAACTGATGGTGGGAAGAGCGACGCACTTCGAGATCCGACAGCTCCGACAGGAGCGACAGCAAGTGCGGACCCAAAGGCCCGGTCCGGAAACAGTAAGTCTCGCGTGACACCATCACACGTGGCGCCCCAGGTGCCGGCCAGGCGCGAGCCGCCGTTCACGCCGCAGTACGTGTTCCAGACGTTCGCAGACGAGCTGACCGAGCTGGAAAAGGCCGAAGTGCTCGAGTACGGCGAGATCTACTTCCTCTCGTCTCTCAGTATCAAATCGCGCCGTCGCGGTGGTAAGCTCCACGCTACGTCGGCGTCGTCAACAGCAGCGACAGCGCCGTCCAGCGACACAGGGGTAGTAGACTCTTTAAACCCAACCGAACCAGCTACTGCCTGTGAGCGACCGTCGCCGTCGTCGTCATCGGGAGCGGCCACATCATCGCGACCGACTGGGCTCTTCAATGACGGCTACGACGACGAGCGTGGGGACTACCTCGTGCTCGTCCAGGATCACCTCGCGTACCGCTACGAGGTGCTGCACACGCTCGGTGCTGGTTCGTTCGGGCAAGTCGTGTGCTGTTTAGACCACGAAACGCAGCAGCGTGTGGCCATCAAGATCATTCGGAACCGGAAGCGGTACCGCGAACAGTCACTGCTCGAAGTCCAGATCCTCACGCAGCTCCAGCACAGCAAGAGCACAGCCGCAGCAGCAGCCCACATTGTCCACATGCGCGCGTACTTCCTCTTCCGGAGCCACCTCTGCATTGTCTTTGACCTGCTCGGTATGAACCTGTACGAGTACCTGAAGCTTCGGTTCTTCCAAGGTCTCCCGCTCGCCAACATTCGCGACATTGCTGTCCAGCTCGTCGCCACTCTCCGCGTGCTCAAGCGACAACGCGTCGTGCACTGCGACCTCAAGCCTGAGAACATCCTGGTCCAAGCAGATGGAGACGCTGTGCTGTCTCCATTCCGTGCGACGGCAGCCCACGCGAGCACTCATGTAGCACACGTCTGCATCATTGACTTTGGGAGCAGCTGTCTCGAGACCGCCGCAGTGTTCACGTACATCCAGAGCCGGTTCTACCGGAGCCCGGAAGTGATTCTCGGCGTCCCATACACTGCTGCGATCGACATGTGGAGTCTCGGCTGCATCCTCGCTGAGCTATACACTGGCCACCCGCTCTTTGCCGGTGAGAACGAAATCGAGCAGCTCGCGTGCATCATGGAGCTCCTCGGCCCGCCACCGCACGACTTACTGCTCCACGCACGTCGACGCAAACACTTCTTCACTGACACGCCTGTCGGTACGCTATCGACCGCGACAACAGACGGGAGAAGCGACAGCGACCGCACACGAAGCGCTGGACTGGCTCCATTGGCTGCTGGCCTCCCGCTCGCGCTCCAGGCCAAGCCGTTCGTAAACTCGCGCGGCCGGCGACGCGTCCCTGGCTCCCGGAGCCTCTCGAGCGCTGTCCAGTCCGACGACCGGGCGTTCCTCGCGTTCGTACGCCGGTGTCTCGCATTCGACCCACGTGAGCGCATGACGCCAGAGCAAGCGGCACGGGACCCGTGGCTGTTTACGTCGGACGACGCTGATGTCGCTGCGGACGACAGAGCCTTAAACGACAGCAACGACAACGGCAACGACGACGACAATGGCTCGGCTTTGCCCTAGCGAGCAGACTCTCTTCGACGCTACGCACTCGCGTACGACTCCTCCTCGAGGACCCATGTCCGCACTGTCTGGTCCCACGACCCTGTCGCAAGCACCGCGGTTGACAAGCGGGGGCTGTCGCTATCGCCACTGTTGCTGGGTGCTGGCGCTTGGAGCCACTCGAGTGCGCGGACGTAGTCGCTGTGCGCGTCACCACTGCTGCCAACCTCCTTCGTGACGCACACAGGCGATTGCGCGCCGTCTCGGAGGACGACACTGGCGTCGTCACCGCCGGACGCCAAGAGGTCGGCATGGAAAGGCGAGTACTGAAGCGCGTGCACTGGCCCGGTGTGTGGAGTCTGTCAAACAGCATATGCAGTTTCAGAATCACCCGTCTCCGTTCAACCCAACCAAGCGGTCCGCTTCCACCGTACGTACCGCTTCGAATAGCGGCGCTCTGGACGACCGCGTGTCGAACGTGAGCACTGAGCCGTCTTCGAGTCCAGCCGAGAGCACCGTCTCGCTCTGCGGCTGCCAGTCGACAACAAGCGCTGGAAAGCGTGTTGCGATCGCTTGCACCGCGTCCGTCGGCTGCCGCGTGTCCCAGAGCTGCACAGTGCAGTCCTGGGACGCAGAAGCGAGCACATGGGCTGTCTGGCGGTTCATTGCGACGCTCCAGACCAGGTCCGTGTGGCCATCGAGCGTCGCGACGGCGCTCCCCATGCTCGTGACGTCCCAGAGCTTCACACTGGGCGTGCAGTCCATTCATTCAGTCGCTCTCGTCAGCACAAGCAACCGTGTGTCATTCACGTACCCACACACCAAGTGCTACGTACATGAGGTCCCAGCTGCCGGTGGCGAGCGTGGTGCGCTCGAGTGGGGACACGCTGATGCTCGTGACGACATCGTCGTGGCCACTGCTTTCATCGTCGCTGCTTGCTACCGGCACGAGCGCCAACTCGCCCTCGAGCGACGCAGCGCGTAGCAGCTGCACGTCGCCATTGTCGCACGCGAGCGCGAGCAGATCGCCGTCGGTACCGCCCCACGCGAGCGCTGCGACGCCGCTTGCGAGCGTGAACGCGCAGCGTCGAGCGCCATTGGCCACGTCCACGAGCGCCACAATGCCGCCCCACTCGTTGCCTTCGAGCTGCGACTGCGCCACTGCGAGTAACTGTGCACCGCCAAGCGATTGCGGGGCGGACGCCAGCGCGTCCACCTGCGCGCTGGTCGCGATCGACGTCCGCGATCGGAGCGTCCTCGTCATTGAGGTCGGGTCGTGATTGGTGGACGATTGAAATGAATGAACGGACTGAAAATACAGATGAAATAATTCCTCTCCTAACTTGGACTGGCGGATATTGGTAATGGGAGAGTGGTGGTTTGAACAAGGAATTCCCCACCGAACTTGATCAGCTGAAAGTGAAGCCACCGGACATTTCGTGACGATTCCATCTCGACATTCCCATACATGACGCAAGATAAACCTCCCAATCCAAGATCTGGACTGCAACTCCTCCCTAATCTTGCGATCTTGAAGAGCTCCAGTTGGCATTTGCCAGTTGGCCGTGGCGTCCACTGTTGCCAGTCACTGCGATGTGGCAGTTGGTCGCTTGGTCACGCCTCCACCTTCAAGTTGAGTGCGCTTCTCCTCCACAGCAGTGCAGCTCCGTCAGTATTGAATACGCCAGCGACCGCACACAGCCACCATCAAGAACCAGCACCGCTCAGCTTCACGCCCGAACATGCCGAGCCGCGTCTACGACGTCTACAACACGAAGGACCGGTCCCCAGCGGACGACCACCAGCTGGACGAGGCCGCGGAGCGCCGTCGCGAGCACATGGAAGAGCTCTACGCGCAGGGCCGCGACCGGGCGCGCGACGCCGCCGGCCACGCCCGCTACAAGCTCGACGAAGTCCAGGAGCGTGCACGGTACGCCGCTGGCAAAGCCCGCGACAACGCGGAACTCGCTGCCGACCGCGCTCGCGACACTGCTGGCCACGCCGGCGAACGTGTGCGCGACACTGCCGGCCAGGCGGGCGACCGTGTCCGTGAAACCGCTGGCCACGCCGGTGAACGCGTCCGTGACACCGCCGGGCAAGTCCGCGACAGTGCTGGCCACGCAACTGACCGCGTCCGCGAGTCGGCCGAGTACGCAGCTGCCCGTGCGCGCGACACTGCGGGGCTTGCGGCCGAGCGTGTGCGCGAATCCGCCGAGTCTGCGGGCGAACACGCGCGTGCGCAAGTGGGCCACGCTGCCGGCGCTGCCCGCGAGCGCGTTGAGGAACTCGGCACGCACGCGCGCGAGCGACTTGGCGAGATTGGCGAGCACACGCGCGAGCGTCTGGAAGAAATGTCGGAGCACACGCGCGAACGCTTCGAAGACGCGACGGAGCGGCTCAAGGAGAAGCTCGGCACGACGCGCGGCCGCGTTGAAGACTCGTGGCACACGAACGTCGAAGCGACGAAAGCGGTGAGCGAGAAGGAGCACTGCCTGTCGCTCCCAGGCACGCGCGTCTGTGCGCGCCACGTCGTGTTGTACGCGGTGCTGCCACTGCTGTTCATTGCGGCAGTGCTGCTCGCTCGCCGCCGCAACCCGGAGCGCTGGAAGGCCGGCATGAAGCAGCTGCAGACGCAGCGCGTCGCGCTCGGGAACAAGATGATGAGCGCAAAGGACCAAGCGGTCGAGACGCTGCGTGAGACGGAGCGCGAGCTCGAGAAAGTGCGCGAAGACCGCCTCGGTGGCAAGAAGGACAAGTGAGCGCCAAGAGGCGAGAAAGCGAATCGACGGACCAGATCGAATTGAAGCGGAGAGTGGAGCGTGAAAAAACCAAGTGAGTGAGCCAAACGAGAAGGAGAGAGAGAAGGAGGAAGAGGAAGCGGCGAGGAGGGCAGGCGGGAGGAGTCGCTTCATTCAGTACATTTTTTTCGTGCGTACTTTACTGCCTGTGGGCGAACTTATCCTGTCTTCTGGCGCTTGGCTGTTGCATCGGATGCGGCGTCGGCAGCCTCGCGTTTGACACTGGCGGCGGCGGCTGGTGGGGCGCCTGCGGTGGCAGCAGCGCGACTGGCGGCCGCGCTTTCGGCTTCGAGCTTCTCGGCGATCTCTGGCGCGTGCTTCTTCATGAGCTGGATGAGAATCGAGTCCACGCGCGCCGAGTGTTCGCGCTGCTTCTCCATCTTTTCGTACTTTTGCTTGAGCTTGAGCTGGAGTTCTGTGCGTTAAGTGCGGCCACCCAAACCGATGCGTCAAGAAGTCACGAACGATGTCTCTACAACCGGCACGCAACGTACGCTCAGACGGAATGACTGGCTCCTTCTTGTCCTCGGAGCTAAAGTCCCACGCGTAGCCCTCTGTCGGGCTGAACCGCACACCAGCTGCGAGCATGTGGAACGCCCGGTTCACGCGGTAACTGCACTTCTTCTGCGGTCGGTCAAGCCATGCGCACCCGCGCGTTAAGTTCGCTACCGGCATTAGAGTGCACATAACACGCGCACACGCGAGACGCACCAGGCGGGAGGTGAGCATCGCGTGGATGTTGGGGGCCTGGTAGACGGCCCCGTCGAGCACGTAGTAGACTGCGAGCGGCTCGACCTGCGTGCGGCCGCTGCGGCGCTGCTTGCGGATGAGAAAGAGCTGCTGCGGCAACTGCTTGGCGGCGTTCGGCAGCACCTCGTACTCAATGCCGCGCAGGTTCTTGAGCTGCTCGAGCCCGAGCCGCTGCATCTTGAGGCGCTCGTTGTTGCACGAGCGGTCGTAGAAGGGCGAGAGCGCGAAGTAGTGCAGCACAGTCTGCGCGTTCAGCGGGAACGCCTGCAGCCACATTGTGTCGCGGAAGGACGCGTTGTAGTCGTCCGCATGCACCGTCACCTCCATCTCTCGCTTGCCTTCTTGTTCGTGCCAGTGTTGCTGAAAAGTGGCGACAAATGGAGAAGAGCGCAGCTTTTTAATTACGACATACAAAAAACAAGTCTAAACGAGCAGACTACCTTGGAGCCCACTAACCTATTCAAGTGCATTACCGGCACAGTGTTGTGAATACCGTACTGTGCACAGTATTCACTTGGCCTGACGCATGAAGGGAGACCGGTACAAGTTCGGTTTGTCGTGAGTGAAAAATCGATTTGGAGCGTGCTGCAGTCCACCCGCAAGTTCATTTCGCACACTCGCTCACTTGCTTACAAGATTGCGACGACCGCGTTGGCGATCCCTACAAGTGTGCACGCGACGCTGCCTCCCCAGCACAGAGCGCGGTGCGGCTGCAGCGAATTCGCGTACGAGTACGTGTGCAAGAAACGGATGGCGGTGTACGCAATCATTGTGCCGACGTGCACGGTCTCGTTGCTGCCTGCGAGGATGCCGCCGCCGAACACAAAGAGCGTGAACGGAACGGTCTCGAGGTCGTTCAAGAGGATGCGGCGCCAGCGGAGCTCCACCTCGCGCGCCTTGAGAATCTTCTCGTCCTTCTCGACACCCAAGCCGTACGTCTGCTTCACCTTGAAGGCTTTCGACATGGACAGCTGCACGTCCTCGGGTGGGCGGCCGCCCGACTTGAACGTCTTGCCACCCTGGATGATGGTCGCTGCGAGGAACTTGAGGTACAGCACCGCCGTGCACGCCACGTACACCTTCACGTTCGTCGCGACCATTGAAGAGAACTGGTTGGTGGCTTTCTGTTGCTTGATTGCGAGCAGGTTTGAAAGTGCGCCAATGATTGGCCATCAAGGCGGTCTCTAATAATTAGACTGAATTTACACCTCCTGCGAACAACTTTTTCAGATTTACGTATTTACACGTCGGGTTTGGAAAGTCGCATGCGTCAACAAGTTTCCACATTCAAGTTCAGTACTGTAGTGTGTTACCGGTGTTGAGCTCCATCCGCGGTACAACATTTAATACCGGTTATTATATTCATAAATTGTGCAGTTTGTTTGTAATGTTATGCGCATTTGTGCAGGTGGAGTCAATGAAAGCTTTTGGGACGGAGCAGTACCGGTATCATTTTTGAGATATTGTGGTGTTGCAAATTTGGCGTCACGTTCACGCTTGTTCGAATTGTACCAAGGACACACGCGCTTGCTCGCTCATGGACTTGACTGAAGTATCTACCCACGTCGCTCTATTGCCCGTATGACACCTGGTCACGCCAGGAAGGCACCGTAGAGCGCGTTGCCGACGCCGACCGTCATGGAGATGATCCCAAAGAGCCAGCAAAGCGCACGGTGCGGGTGCATCGCGTGCGCGTACGCGTACGTGTGGAAGCAGCGCACGGCCGTGTACGCGACCATCGCGCCCACGTGCACGCCTGTGCTGCCGCGCGCGAACGTGCTGGTGCCGAACACAAGCAGCGCAATCGGGATCGACTCGAGGTCGTTCGACACGATGCGGCGCCAGCGCAGCTCCACTTCACGCGCTTTCTTCAGCTCGAGGTCGTTCTTGTCTGCCGCGAGCCCATATGTCTGCTCGCGGCGTCCTTTGGCGAGCGGCAGGTTCTTGTCCTCAGGCGGACGGCCGCCGGCGTCGAACGTCTTGGTGGCTTGAATGCCGGTGGCCACGACGAACTTGACGTAGAGCACGGCTGCGCACGTCACGTACGCCTTGAGCTCCAGCGATGCGGTCATGGCGATGGGAGCGAGTGCGCTGAGCTGTGCGTGCAACGAGCGGCGAACGGCGCGTTGCGGACTGGTGGAGGGGTCGTAGCGCTTGCTGAACGGAGCAGGGCGAGGAAGAGATCCCTCGAAGTTGCTCCGGATTGCGTGAAAACGAGTGACTTGGGGTTTGTATAGGTTTCAACCAATGGCGTGAAGCAAACCTGGTGGTGCTTCACGCCATCATTCCAGCGACGTGGTGTCGCTGGAATGAATGCTTTCGAAGCCATTCGCTCGGCTAAGATACCGGTAGTGCAAACACTTTCCATTCGCTACCTCACGATTTTGCAAGACAATACTAGCACACAGCACGCCAGGCCTGCTGTGCACGAACCTCTACGGTTGCTCTTTTACGAATACTCCCCACCATCGTGGTCAACACGACGGCGAGAATCGCGAGCACGCCACACCCAGCAACAAGAGAGGGGGTTTACCGTATGCTGGGAAGTTTTCGTCAGCTTTCCAAGGCAAAGAAAGCTGACGAAAACTCAACAGCGGAAAACTGACTTGAACAATAATACCGGTAAAGCTACTACTTTGTATCAACTGGAGAGATTCACCACCATGTACTTCTGTGGTGCGCACGACGTGGTGCCATGCATGTGTGGATTCAAGCAACTTCGGCTGCCGTGGATGTCGTGTATGCAACGTCGCTCTCAAGCCAAGCAATCGTGGCACCAGTACGACGCACTCACAGTCTTGCACTTAAAGGTAGGTAAAGTACCGGTAAGAAGTGAACCGAATCATTGATGAAGTCCTCGTCCCAGTAGCTCATTCCCCAGCGCCCTCGACGCCGCGAAAGCGTCTACGGCGAGTACACGCCAATGAGCGCATTCACCGCGCCCGTGAGGATCGCGACGACGCCAAGGCGCCAGCTCCACGCGCGGTGCGGCTGGAGCTTGTGCATGTAGGCGTACGTGTGGAGACAGCGGAGCGCCGTGTACGTCACCATAGCGCCGCACTGGACGAGCTCGTTGCCGCCAGCAAAGACGCCGCCGCCAAAGATGAGCAGCGCGAACGGGATCGACTCGAGGTCGTTCGCCACGATGCGGCGCCAGCGGACCTCCACTTCGCGCGCTTTGAGGATTTTCTCATCCGTGACGTCCACGAGTCCGTACGTCTGTGGCGGGCGGCCCTTTGCGAGCGGCAAGCGCTTGTCCTCAGGCGCGCGTCCACCCGCGTCGAACGTCTTTTTCGCCTGGATCATTGTCACGCGCAGGAACTTGAAGTAGAGCACTGCCGTGCACGCCACGTACGTCTTAAGCACGAGCGCGGTCGTCGTCGTCGCCATTGTGGCTGCGCGTGCGGTCTCGCTCGCTGCTTGTTCTGGACGAAGCGCTGGTTCACGACTGGGCTCACCCACCCACCGACCCACCCGAACACTTTACCGGTATTGTTGGCACGTGGTATCCCGTGCTTGCGTGAAATAAACGCCTGGCTTGCGTGAAAGGAGCCACGACGGCGGCTTGGCGCGTCATAGTGATAAAATCAAGTGAAGCGGCCAGCGCAACGAGCCCATCTGCGTTTTTGCATCGACTGCCGGATCATGCTCATCTCGCTCCTGATGGCGGGGCTCGTGCTGGCGCTGCTCGTACTGGCAGCCGCCGCACGCATCTGGACGTCGGTGCTCCCAATGCGCGTGAAAGTACCGCTTGCCACTTACCGCGCATCACCAGTCGCGCCGCTGACGGACTCCACCGCCCCCCGCACGCCAGCGCGCGCCATGGTCGTGCTCGGCTCAGGCGGCCACACCACAGAGATGCTAGCGCTCATCCGGCGCCTCGACCGCGCCCACTACGCGCCTATCACGTTTGTAGTGGCTGCCACGGACGCGACGAGTGAGGAGAAGACGCGGATCGATTGGCGCCCGCGCGACGGCGTCGACTCGTTCGTCGTGATTCCACGCAGTCGTGAGGTGCGTGTGTGCTGCCCGCGTGCATGTCACATACACTCTACGTGCAGTAGGAGTGGGCTCACGCAATCCGTGGTGCAACAGGTCGGGCAGTCGTGGTCCTCCAGCGTGTGGACAACGCTGCGCGCGTTCGTCACGTGCGTGTCGACAGTGTACACGCACCAGCCGCACGTGGTGCTCTGCAACGGACCCGGTACGCGGTCGCTGCGTGCTCCTAGTCGCCAGCGGTCTTTCCACGAGAAGCTAATTCGCGCTCGCATTGTGGCTTGGCATTGGCCGCACAGGCACGTGCATCCCAATCGTGGCGGCCGTGCTGCTCTTCCGGTTCCTCGGCCTGTCCCAAGCTCGCGGCGGCCGCGCAAAGGTCGTGTTCTGCGAGAGCTTTGCGCGCGTGCGCAGCCTCTCGCTCTCCGGGCGCCTGCTCTACTGCGTGGCCGACGAGTTCGTAGTGCACTGGCCGCAGCTCCAGACGCAGTACCCGCGGACGCGCCACCTCGGCGTCATTTGCTGAGAATGAGAACCGATCTTTGGAGGAACTCGGAAGTTGCTAAGTCATTCAGTACCAATACCGGTAACGGGTTTTTAACAGTGACGCACACTTTTCAGTCTGGCTGATTCGGATTCACCGCCGCGGACGCTATCGCTGTCGCTGAATGGTCCTCGGCTCACGAGTACACGCCAGCGACCGCGTTGACCGCACCGACGAAAATCGCGAGCACGCCAATGCGCCAGCACCAGGCGCGGTACGGCTGCAGCTCGTTCGCGTACATGTACGTGTGGAGGCAGCGCACGAGCGTGTAGAGACCGATCGTAGCTACGTAGAGAGCGTCGTTGCCGCCCGCAAAGATGCCGCCAGCAAACACGAGCAGCGCAATCGGGATCGACTCGAGGTCGTTCGCCACGATGCGGCGCCAGCGCATCTCCACTTCACGCGCTTTCTTCAGCTCGAGGTCGTTCTCGTCCACCGCGAGCCCATATGTCTGCTCGCGGCGTCCTTTGGCGAGCGGCAGGTTCTTGTCCTCAGGCGGACGGCCGCCAGCGTCGAAGGTCTTGGTGGCTTGAATGCCGGTGGCCACGACGAACTTGACGTACAAGATCGCCGCGCACGTTACGTACGCCTTGAGCTCCGTAGATCCGGTCATCGTACGGGTTTGGTACTGCTGCTTCGGGTGGTGCTGCTGTTGGGGAATGTCTGCGCTGGCGAGCACGTTTTCCAGTGTCGCAATCCGACGTCTGTCATTTTGATGGGCCGGAGCTGGGCTGGTCTGACTACGGTGATGCGCATACAAAACACGACTGTGTCCCCTGATTGGGAGGAATTGCCATAGGTCAGTACACATGTACTGATTCCTGCCCAAAGCGCCTGCAATTATCAAATCGAGCTATAGGTTCGCATACGAACTTAATGCGAACAAAAATAAAAGTGTTGCTTTTATTTTTCGTTTCCAGCAAATTAAGTTCGGTTCCAGGGAATTACGTTCGTTTCCAGCAAGTTAAGTTCGTTCCAGCAACTTAAGTTCGGTTTTCAAAATTTCCCACCAAAAGATGGACTTGGTAAGTGTCGGAACGCTAGTATACTTTTTTTTAGCACAAAAGAAATCTTTGCTCATGGAGCGTCGTGTCGAAGACGCTGTCGCGCCTGCGCAGCGGGATCTGCCGAGCAGCAAGTCCCTGAACTT
>JAASFJ010000210.1:0-32816 GCA_023333755.1 Globisporangium uncinulatum | reverse complement strand
GACAGTGGCACCACCACCCCGAAGTCGACACCTCAGGCAAGCGCGTCGGCGGCCATCGAAGCTGTTAGCGCACAAGCGACCGTTGACGGGTGCAAGTCGAGCATGAAAGCGGCGGTCGAGTCGTCGAAGAAGGCCGTCTTGCCCGAGCTTCAGCAGTTCCACGAGAAGAACGCGGACGAACTCGTGAAGAAGGACCTCGCCGAGTTGGAGAAGCGGCACCGCGAGAGGAAGATCCTTGAAAGCCAGGTAGCAGTTAGCGCTCTCCCACCAGACATTCAACACCGCCGGGAGCAGATTGAGCGGAACCTCCTTAGCGAAGCCGATGACTAGAAGGAGACGAGACGGGTCGGGAGTACAGAGAACGGTGTGCGCATTGCTTCGGAGTATATGCATGAAGGTGCTGCCCTTGTTCGACTCTTTCATCTCTTTAGCGTCGATGCTCACGCTCGCAGAGAACACCTCAATGATTGTCAGGTCCAAGTCTGCCTCCGCGTCGTCAAGCTCCTCGAGCACGGCGTGCCGCGAGACCGATGCTGCTACTTCCTTTGTATCAATGTGTCAACTTGTGTGAGATTTATGAACTCACGGTTTGCACTCAGAAAGGAGCACATGTCGATGGCACGAGCGCTGAGGCTGCTGCTCTCAGACGTGACCATGAGACCGCGCATCCCGAAGTCTCGCTCGATATGCGCCGACGACCTGGGGATCCCAAAGTACACCTTAGCGACTTGAGGGAGAATCTTGTAGTTGATGCTGTTGGTGTGTTGTTGCCAGAACTTCTGCACGTTCGCCATCGCCACCGGCGATTCTGAGAGCCACCGCTGTAGCTCTTCTTCGACACAACCTTTGCTGACGTCGACTGGATTCTGTGCGTCTACAGCGCCGCCAAAGAACGACACGATGTCGTCCGCAAAGCCACTCTCCTCGTCAGCTGTCTGTGCGTTGTCGGCATCTGGATTCGCTGTGCCCTGTGCAATCTTCGCCATCATGGCGCGGACGCGATCGAGGACTCCGCGCTTAACGTGGTCCACGATTCTTACCGCCGCCGCCGCCGTCATACCGCGCTCGAGGCAGCAGAACATGACCACCTTCCCGAGCGTCGCGTCCAAGTTCTTGAACTGCGGCGGAAGTAGGAGTTGCGTCTCGAAGATGAACGGGCAGTTCAGCCGCTCGGCGCCGTCAGTATAGCGTCTGAAGAACCGGCCGTCGAGCCCTTCAGCGAGCTTCTGCCTCGTCGCCACAATGACAGGGTCGAGATCGGCGACAGCAATGGCCTCCTCTTTCTCTGTAGTAGCACCGCAGCCCTTGAGCGGCTTCTTGCTGTTGAGGACGACCATGCTCGTGGTACAGCTTCAGTAGAGTCTGCACCTGCGTCGAGGTCTCTGCCTGCAACATCGTGTTCAGAGCTGCAATAGGGTGGAGCAGCGCGTAGAGCTGCCTAAGTACCTTTAGTTTTCCATCAAGAGGAAACCGACCTGCGCGGCCAGCGGCTCGATAGCGCTCTGTGAACCATGTCTCGAGTGGGTCCCACTTCTCGATCACTGGCTCCACCACCCGCGTGCGCCCTAGGAAGCGATGAGCCTGGTAGTCGAGAAGCTTGACTTTGTTGTCCTTGCCTTGCGGTTGGCAGAGAGCCTTGAAGAGCGTGCCCAGCGTCTTCACCTCTTTGACGACGCGCACTGTCGTTCGAACGTTGTTGATGAACTCTATCATCTCCGGGTTCCGAGAGGACTGACGCAGCTCGAGCCCGAACGCGCCTATGGTGGCCGCGTTGGTCGAGTGCGCGAGGCACCACTCCCATTGAAGCGCGAGTCCCTTCGACAACATCCACAGCACGTCACTCCCAGCATCCTCACAGCGCCAAAGATGCCTGCCGTTGTCAGGTTGAAGTCAGCGAGCATGTACTCCAACCACCGCTTGAACGGCTTCCGGATCCCGTTCACTCGTTCGGTGAAGCTCGGGTTGAACCGCTTTGTCCCGAGCAACAGCGATCGCATAGCCCAGTTGTGATCTACGAAGTAGATCCACACGCCGAGATACTTAGCCGGTTGATGAGGACGAGTCCAGAAGTCTGCGACGATCGTGTAGGTTGCCACCCATCGATCTTGCTCTTCGAGATGCACTGGACGACTTCCTTCCGAGTAGACGCGTACATCTCGACAATATCGTGAGTGATCGTGACGCGATTGAGCGTGGCCTTGAACTTCTCGTTCACGACCAACTTGTTCATAATCCGCAGGTCCTCGTACTCCCCCATTGGAAACGGAAGGTTGTAGAAGACGACGATACGGGCGAACAGGAGTAGATGAAGGCGCTTTGAGTCGTTCTCGAATTGAGGGCTTGCCTTGACCTCCTCGAGCTCATCTTCGTGCGTGCGCTTGCGATCTCCTTCTGTCTGCGTCTTGTCGGCGGTGATGTTGTGAGCTTCCTTCAGGTGCGACGTCGCGTTCTAAGTCTTGCCGCCGTGAAGCTTGTACGTCGTCCAGCTGTCTCGGCACATCTGGCTTGCCAGGCACAGGCACTGCGGTGTGTCGCGACTCGAGTGCTGCACCCGAACGCTTCACTTGAAAATCACGGACCACTCGCTCGCTTTCTTCGGCACGAGATTGAACCCCGATCCTGTAGGAGCGAACGTGCGAATGGCTTCATCGACGGCAGCCGGGACGAGCATTTGGGAGGCTTCAAGAGTCGACGTCGCTGCAACCTTGCGATTCGTGCGTCAGCTCTCTGCCAACGTCCTTTACGCTGCTACTCGCTCAGCGACCACTTTCTGCTACCTCGGAGCTTCTCGACGCTGCACGTGCACACACTTGATGCCGCCGGTGCTCGCTCTGTTCGAGCTATGCGTCTGCTCGCCAAGCGCGAGTTGTCGCCGCTGCTTCGTTCGCTCTTCAGCCTCTTGCTGCTGTCTCGGTGCCTCTCGACGTCGTCGCCACCGCGACCTTCGCGCCGCTGCCTCGAGTGGTGTCGAGATGATTTGTGAGCCCTCAAAAGAGACCTTCAGAGGCCTCCAGCAAGGTCATTGCAATCTTTTACGGTCGTGTTTTGCCCAATCAGCTGCCCAGAAAGTGAAGATATTATGTTGCTGGACAGGCGAGTATGAAGATCGTCAAACTCGCGCAACATAACTTCCCTTTTTTCGACGATTTTGAAGTGAAGGCGGTATATCGATATATCGACGTCGGTATCGGTATCGTCATTTAGGGGTGTTCCTGAGCATACCCACCCAACCTACACAACACCAAAACAGCACTGATTGTTGTCCGCACGCTTCCACTGTTCGTGGTCACGGCCAACCACCGACTCTCCAGCGCGAACTCAGCAGGTGAGGTCGTCCACGTCGACTTCGTGGATGATGACTTCGCCGTCCGGGTTCTCCTCGTCCTCGCCACTCAGCACGGGGCGAGTCGTGTCCTCGTCCGGCACGTGGTACAGACACTTGCTGATGAGAAACTCCGCGCGCTTGCGCTGCGCAACGACGCCGCTCGGCGTGTCGTTGATGCACACTTCGAGCAGGTACTTGAAGAAGAACATGCTGCCTACAAAGAGCGTAAAGTACCACACGCGCATCGCCACGGACACGCCGTTAAAGTAGTTGCCCGTGAAGATCACGACGCCGCCATTCGTGCAGATTGAGATCGCCGCCATGGCTTGCAGCACTTGGTACCACGAGCCAATGTCGCGGACGTTGTACGGACGCGGACGCCGCGACTCAAAGAGCAGACGGTAGGCGTCGAGGCGGATCTCAAAGTAGTTGTTCAGGTACGACAGCAGCGGCGCGAACGGGAACGAGACCACGAACATTGTCGTGTAGCCAAACTGGAGCGCCATCTCGGTGTAGTCATCGAACGTCCCGCGCCAGTCGTACTGCGACATGAAGAGCTCGCGCTCCGCCGCTGACTTCTTCGCCTCGACTGCCGGGTCTGCTGCGCCAGTGAGCTTCCCGATGAGACGGTACTGGTTCACGTAGACCCAGAACCGTGGGATCGCCACCTCTGTGAGGTTGCCAATGAAGAGCCGCGAGCAGTACACGATTGCGACCGTGTACTCGAGCTCGTACATGCAGCTGATCGTGCACCCTTCAATGTTGTCTTTGAGGAACGCGACGTAGAAGAGCGCCGAGTAGTTGTTCACGAACTGGAAGATCATGGTCTTGACGATCAAGCTGTTCTCGTACTCAATGTCCGTGCGGTGGTTCTCCTGGTCGTTCAGAAAGATCGAGACGACGCCGTAGATCTTGGTCATGATCGTGATCTGCACGACGTTCACAGTCGCTGCGATCATCGGACCGAGCTGCACGTGGTACACCACGAGCTCGTTCGCAGCGTCACTCTTGGTGAGCTCGTAGCGCAGCACGAACGTCGCAAAGACGAGCCCAAACACAATGAGAATCAGGAACGAAATCACGATCCAGCTGTACGCGACGCGCTTGAACTTCTCGCGCGGACTAAAGTACCGTGTCGGCTTGCCGTTGATTGGAGACGGGATCTTCTCGCCCTGAAACTGCGGACGAAGCTGCACAATCTGCGTAAAGTCCGCGGTGCCCCACCGCAGCGTCTCGCGCGCGTTCAGACGCTTCCAGTTCTCCAAGTAGACGCTCATCCAGATCGTCATGAACGCGCCGAACGCAGGCGAGAGGTACGAGAAGACCGCTTTGTGCTGCGTGCGTGGCACGAGGTAGTCGAGGACGCCTGGGATGAGCCCGACGAGCGCAGGGTACAGCAGCCACTTGGTGTAGTGCCCGAGGTAGAGAAAGTAGAGCGCGACTTTGACGCCAAAGTAGTTGCAGATGCGGTCGAACGGCTGGTTCATGGGCGACGTGTTCCAGCGGATCCACTGCTCCTTGAGCTCGAGCTTCTGGTCGTCTTCGTGCAGCGGGAAGCACTCGACGATCACGCCGTCGTACATAAGACGCTCAATGTCGCACCGCGCACCGTCAGCGTGGTTCGTGATGATGTGCTCAATGAGCGCGAGCCGCTCGGTCGCGCCAAAGAGCGAGCCAAACTTGCCTTTCTTGAGAAAGAACTTTTGCGCGTCAGTGTGCTGCATGTACGCGGCAAAGATGTACTCGAACGGGTTGTACGAGTACTGCCGCTTGATGTCGCGGATCGGGAACGGCGCAATGTTGTACTGCGGGATCCCTTCCGCGGCTGCTTTGCGCAGCTCGTCCGAGTCGAGCTGCAGGTGCATCCGCACGTCCTGGGCCTCGTCTTTCAATAGCTCCTCTGGCGCGCGGATCTTGCAGAAGACCATCCGGCCGTTGAGCGAGTAAAAAAGCTTCGTCTCAAGCCCCGCAGCGCGAAGGCGGGTGAGGATCGCGTCGCGTTGGTCGTCCGCCTCGATCGTCTCGATGGGCGGGTTGGGGAAGACCATCACGTAGTCCCAGCGCGTGTCGTCACGCGAGACAGAGCCGTATCCCCTCTGGATAGGCGCCGGCGCCAACGGCCGGTCGATGTCGCGGGACATGCGGCTCGCTGACGTCCACGGGGAGTACGCCGCCATGAATCGGTTGTCGCGAGCTCAAGCGCCAAGCAAAGAGAGAGGGCGCTCGGTGCGTCCCGCCTCGATGAAGATCGAGGAGCTTTTGGCGGATTGGAACTGTTGAAAAAGTGCGGCTCAGGATCGATTGGGAGTGGCTGCGGAGGGCACAAGCGAAGGTGGCGCGAAGGTCGCTTAAATGAGATCGAGGTCGCGCGAAGGTCGCTTGACTCAGATAGGAACATGTGCCAAAATAAACAGACGGAAATGGTTCCGAAAGTGGCAGATTTTTTGGCAGTCACTTTAGTCACTCTTTCGCAGAAAAGCAACCTCAATACAGTTCTCTGAAGTTGACACAAGTCAAGGACTGCAGAAGGTTGGAATGTTCGTGAGCGTCCAGATAGACTGGACGCCAGTGGCGCGGACGCTCGAAGCCCAAAGAGAACGACGCTCGCATGCGCGACACCAGTGTTGTCGTGTCGCACGCTGAAATGTACTTGCGCCATGCGTCGTGTTGGAGCGCAAAGCGTCTGTGGGTCAGTGTCGACGGCTTGCTCCAGTCGGTTGGCCAACGCCGCACAGCCGCACCTGTGGAGAGGCGGTGCGACTGCTGCGAAGCAGCCAAGCCGCAAGATCGATGGTCTCGCTGCACGCGACGTCAAAGGCATCCTCTGCCATCTGTGAACGGGTGATTCAGATGGCATTCGAACCGACGGTTCCGGGTGTCCACGTTTGTGTCGGAGGGTTGGCGCGAGAACCCATGAAGTTGTCTGGAAGACGGCCTGCGGCATCCTAATGCCGGCAGCCTTAGTGTGTTCAACTCAATTGGAGCAGAGATACTGATATAGTAAGAGGCTCAACAAGGCATTGTGAGTCTTCCTGTATCTGCTTCTCTTGCACAGCGCCGCTCCCGTTTGTGATCTGCTGCAGTTGCAAGCACCACTTCCGTTCTCATCGACACTCGGGTTGCTCCGTTTCACTGCACGTCACTGAGTCGTCGCCACTGTCGTCGCCCGATGAGAACAATTAGCGAGGAGACAGACATGGACTGTTGTTTTCGCTTTCGCGAATGAGTTGAGATCCTGCAAGGTCGTCGACCTCTCGCCAACTGTGAAAGAGCGCTTGTGTGCGAGAGACTGCTGGTCTTGGACCGCTGTCATCGCCGCGTCGCTGCTGGATTTGCGTGTTAAGAGTGTTCTCACGCATTGTCGATGAGCTGAAGGTGGAGCCATTGGCAGGCGCGCGAGTGGAGTGGCAGCGATGGCATGGGTGAACAAATGAATGAATCCATTACTGTAGCGCTGTTCGTGGCTGACTGTATTTTCGGTTGATGGATTATCATCCTTGGTTTTCTCACTACCGCCGGTCCAAGGTCCACGTGTCGCGAATCACTGCGATGTGATTGGCGGGGCATCTTTAACTTGAGTGGAGTAAGGGAGTGCAAGAGGCGGGCACTCAGTTCAAACCAGCAATGGCCGCGCCGCTTCACAGTCCACGGCAATCCAAGCGATGCGATAGATTGTTGTCCAGCCTCTTGCACAGTGAGTGAATGCAGTCCACGGCAACAGGCGCCGCGAAAGCTCGAACAAGAATTGTTCGAGCGAAAGCTGAGAGTGCGCGCGCTCACTCAGTGTCACTCTTCAATTCACGCAGCGGTAAGCAACCAGTAGCGCTGTTCGAGCGAACGGCAGGAACACATCCCAACCGGACCCGAGATGACAACGAGAAGCGCAACCCCCGTCCTCATGCACGCGATCAAGAAGCTCTACACAGCGGACGAGCTGACGTTCGGCCCGCCGTCGCTCTCCTCCGCGTCGTCGTCGCGCTCAACGTTCCTCACGTCTTGTGGCGGCGACGACGCGCTCGAGGACTGGGTCTACTGGCAGCGCGATGCACACAACGCGACGTGCTGGACCAAGGTCTTTGCAGTGCTCGAGAACGAGTTTCTTTGGCTCTTCAAGAGCGAGAAACGCGCCAAGTCGCTTTTCATGCAGATCGCGGTGGCCACAGTCGAGGTGTCCGGCGACCGCCAGTTGCGCATCGTGGACCCGAACGGTGAAGACCTCGAGCTCTGGCTGCGTGACAATGAGAGCTTCGAGCTCTGGCACGCACGCCTGCACGAAGCGTCGGCCACGACAGACACGTACTTCCGGACGCACGCACTCGAAGTAGAGCAGCTGCCCAAGAGCAGCGCGTACCGCGGCAGTCTGGTTGCCTACCGTCGCGTCGGCACGCGCGACAAGTGCCGAGCGCTGCTCGCGCGCCTCGTCGGAAACTGGCGGCTCAAGCGCAGCCGCCGCACGCTCGCCACCCGACCGTACAGCATCTCGTGAGTCGCTGACGACGAGCTTCATCAAGACGCGCACACGACGACGAAAAGTGCGGTACCTGTACCTGTCTCGCATGCTTGATTGGCACTTCTCGGCGAGTTCCGAATCCCGCAGACGAGCGACGAAGTTGGCAGCACGCACTTTACTTCACAACAAACCCGATTATTTATGGCTGCGAATGGTAGTGGCTGCCAGCTGCTTCCCGAGCTCGGCAATCCGCCAAATCAGCCTGCAAAGCCTCTCACGCTCTCTCAACAAGAAGCACACACACACAAGCTCTACGAGCAGCAGCCCGTATTTATTTCAGAGGCAACCAACCAAATGTATCGTAAGCGTCTTCTCCTCCACCGCTTTACGACGTCTCCATGATGTCTGTATCGATTTGAGATTCGCGGCCTGCGACTGCGAAGCAAAGCCAAACTCGCTCAAGATCCAAACGTGAAGCCATCGATTCGCGATCGGTGGGACTTAGGCAGTTGAAGACCTCATTTATCAGCTTGGATGGCCAGCTCAAGGAGTGAGCACGCACACGCGGCAACACAGGCACACCTTGCTTGGACTTGTGAATGCCTCGTTTCACAGCTTGTGTGTGTTTTCGAGCGGGAGTTCAGTATCGAGCCGGAAGAATCCGCACAAAAATTGCCAAGCGGCTCGTTTTTGTCCCGAGTATGGGATTCTACAAAGGTGCTGCCATCACTACTGAGCTTGTTATTTGTATTGATGAATGCGAAGGAGCGAATTTGCGCAGATCGTCTTGCAGAGGTATGCGACTTTTCGGATAGAGGAGCCGCACAAGCGCACAACGCATGCCCCTGTTTTCATCACTAATGTGCAGCCCTGATGTTTTAGTTTGCTGGACTGATGATTCAGACAAGCCGGATCGATCGGTGGTGACAAGCGGCGATGACGCCAATTTCCAGACATTCCGTGTAAGCGGTCGTTTGCGCTGGCGCACTTTAGAATCCGCTGGCTCGTGAGCAGGCACTTCCACGTTTCCGAAACCAGCAGACACAGTCCCATGGCGCTTAAAAGCGCGACCGGCTCCGAATGGGGTAGCAGCAGCCTCGTGTCGGACGCCGCCACGGAGACCACGGCGTCGTCGCGCGGTTCGTTCCTCGGTTCCGAATACTCCGTCACAGGGTCCACGATCGAGGGCTGGATGTACTGGAAGCGCGAACGCGACTGCTGGCTCAAGGTCTACGCCGTGCTGCGCAACGAGCTGCTCTTCCTCACGCGCAGCGAGCGCGCACCGCGGCCGCTCGTGCAGATCGCCGTGACGTGGGCCTCCATGTCCTCCATCGGCGGCCTCTGCGCCGAGGGCCCGCGCGGCGAGAAGATGGAACTGTACCTCTACGAGCAAGGCACGGCCTACCTATGGTACAACGCGCTCATCGAGGCCTCGTCACTCACGAAGAACCTCGAGCGCACCACGCTCGCTGACGACTCGCAGGTACCGCGCAACATCCGTCGCTCGGCGTCCATCATGTACGCCGGCACACTCGTCGAGTACCAGGAGGAGACGAGCACCACCAAGACCAACAAGCACTGGAAAAGCGTGCTCTCGGCGTCACGGCTGCGCCAGTCGTGGAAGAAGCGGGTCGAGCGCATCGTCGACCGTCTCGACAGCTCCAATAAGTGAGACGCCGACCGTCGTCCACGTCGCTGTCCCCTATTTATTCGGCTCTGTCATTCGTCCCGCCCACTTCCATGACTTGTTCCAGCACACAACATTGCTGCATCGAGTCAACCAGTGCATCCTGACTTTCTGTACAGTACCATCAGTAAATTATCAACACGAGATACAGTACCGTGAAATTTCCAGTTTTCGTTTCCCAAAAATCAGCAACAGGTCGTTGTCCACTTGAAAAACTTGAAAATTCTCCCTCCCATGACGAAACAGCAATATGCTCAATGACGACGAAAGCTCCAGTCTCCGATCTTACGCCTGCACGCTTGCACGGTGTGCGTAGTACGCAGCGATCCACTTGCGGATGTGCGCCAGCTCCGTCTCGCGTGCTGCGACGACCGCTGGCGGGTCGAGTTGGTTGCGGAAGAAGAGGTCGAGGTGGTGGGCGCCACCTGGGACCGGCACAGCGACGACCGAGTCCGAGACGTTCTCGAGCACGCCCGTGCCGGACCACGGGTCGTAGTCGCCGTTGCTCAGCACAATGTTGCTCGCAGCAGCCAGCGCTTTGCGGCCACCGTACTGCGTCACCGCCCAGTGCGGGCGGAGGTCGAGGCCCCACTGCTGCTGGCAGCTCTCGTTGTCCGCTGTTTGGTTCCACGGCACGGCCCAGAACATGTCGTCTTTGCCCGTGAGGATCATCGGCATGTACAGCTCGGTGCAGAAAAGGTACTGCCAAAAGTTCCCATCTTTCGCCGACTCCTCGGACGGCGGGCTCATAGTGTAGCATTGCTGGTCGAACGTGCTGTTGTAGTACACGCTAATGCTCTCGCGGAATGCGCGCAGCAAGCCGACGTCGTCGTCGGGAGCAAAGTCGCCCTTTAGCGACTCGCATGCGACACGCACTGGGTACGCTGGGAGCACGCTCTTGCCGTTCATAATGTACGGCGACGGGTACGGGTAGTTGCCCATGGCCATGTAGTCGAACGCCGACTTGGCCCAGTCAATGAGCGCTGCGACGTCCTCGTTCGACGACAGCTTTTCACTCGCACAGAGCGCGAATGCGTCTTTGAGCTGCGCCCGGCCTGGCTTTGTCGCTCCGAGCGACGCCATCGCAGTCCACGCACGGCGAACGTTCGGCACGCAGTTGGCGGCCGAGCCAGCAGCTGGTGACGCGTCGAACGTCACGACGCGCGCGAACGAGTCCATGTCCACTGGCCGCTCGTCGCCGAGGAACGCGACGATCGGCGCTGACGCAGCGATGACGCCATCAATAATGTGTGGGTACTTCATGCGAAACCACGAGCCGAGCATGCCGCCGTAGGACCCGCCAAAGCCGACGACCGGCACGTCGAGCGCGAGACTTTGCTTCAGGTACGTGATGAGCTCTGCGTAGTCTGCGAGCGTCTGCTCGGTCGAGAGGTACTGCATGTGCTTCGCCACCTTCTTGTTAAACGGCACGGACTTGCCAAAGTACCGGTGCTCAGCAAACACAAGCGTCGCGCCAAAGTCCTGCGCGTTCTCCCACATGAGCCCCGTGTTGTTGAGGTAGAGCTCCACGTCGGCCTCGTTGCCAACGTAAAAGAACATGACGCCATCCTTGCGAGCGTGCTTGTCGCACACAAAGTAGCGCTGCTCGTACGTCGGTGCGCCAGCGCCAAAGTGGTCCAGCGTCTGCGTAAAATACTTCTCCTCGCACTCTGCGAGGAGGTTGCGTGAGCCGTCAGCAGCTACCGCGTATTGCGACGTTGTGGAGAGGAGGTCGTCGTGACTGGGAACAGTGGCAGTGCTCGACGGCGAGGACGAGCGCGAGCCGCTGAACAGCAGCGCCGGCACTACCACCGCGCCGACAAGGGCGAGCAGCAGTGGCAGTTTCTTCTTCACGGTGCCTGCGTGTGGCATCGAGGCGTGCGGCAGCAGCGGCGCGAACTCGGCTCCTGCAGCCATTCCGACGTTGAAAGGGGGATTTCTCGGGTGGATGCGAATGGAAAAATGAGAAGCAGGTGACGCAGGTGACGCGAATGTGGCAAAATTGTGTGACGTTAATGAGTAAAATATTATAAATCATGGACATCTGTAAAATTTCTCGAGCGAGCCTGTCATCTGAGTCAATTCTCTTCATAAGAGTCTTTTGCACCATTACTTTCTTGTATAGAGATGTCGCTCTTGCATAGAGAGAAGCGGACCGAAAAATCCTCCCTCACAAAAGCCGACTGCACACGTCTTCCTTCACACGTGGCGTCCCTCTCAACAGCGCGCACGAGGCTGGGAGCGAGCAGGTGCGTGGGCGGGCATGTCCGCGTGTCTCTTGTCGGGTTGTCCCTAACTCCTCTCTATGAGTCAGTCAATTGACCCCTTCTCACACCTTTCACTCCGTCATAGGCGATGAACAACCCTCCGTACCAACAACAGCAACAGCAGCAGCCGTTCGGCGCGCCGCCTAACGCATACGCCGCTGGCGCGCCACGGCCGCAGGGCCCACCGTCCAACTCGTTCCGGCCGTTCAACCCAGCGCAGCAGCAGCCGTTCAACCCAGCGCAGCAGCAGCAGCCGTTTAACCCAGCGCAACAGCAGCCAGGGCCGCCGTCCAACCCGGGGCTCAATGTGCGCCAGCCGCTGGTCGTAGGCGGTGGTGGTGGAGCGATTCCGCCGCCACGCGGCTACAGCGGCCCTCCTCCGCCTGTAATGGGCGCATTCCCAGGCGCCCCACGTAGCCAGCCAGGCGGTGGCATGGGCGCACCCCCGCCGCAGTTTGGCGGTGCGCCGCCGCAGCACTTGCAGCCGCACATGGGCGGCAACTTCCCACCACGCGCAGGACCACCCTTGTCGCAGCCGGCGGGCTTCCAGCCAGGCGGAGCCGGTCCGAATGGGCTTAACCGTGGCCCACCGCCGCCCATGATGAGCGGCCCACTGTCGTCCGGTGGAGGTGGCCCACCGCTCGCACGCGGCCCACCAGGTCCGAACGGAATGCCGTTCACCGGTGCACCAGCGCCGCAAGGGATGGGGCTCCGTGGGCCACCGACTGGGCCACCGACTGGACCGCCGACTGGGCCACCGCCACACGCGAATGGGCTCAATGCGCAGTTCTCGCAGATGGGGCTTGGAGCGCCACCTGTTGGCGCCGGCAGCAGTGGACCGCCGCCAATGGGCGCACCGCCAATGATGGGTGCGCCGCCGATGCGTAGCGGCCCTCCTGGTGGGCCAGGCGGGTACGGCGTTTCGTCTGGCCCACAGCCGCCAATGATGCAGCAGCAGCAGCCGCCGCCGCCAGGACCGGGCTATGCAGCGCCACCGAGTGGTAACTTCCAGCAGCCTGCAGACATGATGGGTACGTCCGGCTCCCTTCTCTTCCATACTGGATGACGAGAGCGTGTGTACTGACGGATGGACTGTGTGCCTCATAGACGGTGGCGGGTACAGCCAGCCAGGCCAGCCACTGCAGCAGCAGTCGCCGATCTCGGACGAGCTCATGGCCGCCCAGTGCGACCCACGCTTCATGCGGGCGTCCGTGAACGTGATCCCCCACTCGCAGGACCACGCGACGAAAGCGAGCGTGACGATCGGCGTCGTGATCCGTCCGCTCGCGCCGCGTGAGCGGGAGACGGACGACGAGGTCGACGTTGTGAACTTTGGTCCGAGCGGCGTCGTGCGCTGCCGCCACTGCCGCACGTACATCAACCCGTTCGTGCAATGGGTCGACAATGGCCGGCGCTGGCGGTGCAACCTCTGTGGTGTCGCGAACGACGTCCCGAGCTCGTACTTTTGCCACTTGAACGCGAACCAGCAACGCCAGGACCGCGCTGAGGTGGGGTGCTCTAGAAGGAGGGGCTTGCATAGACAGCTGACGGTTGTGCTGACTGTATGACGTTGTGTGTGTGGTTGGCTTTGGACTGGACACAGCGTCCGGAGCTCATGGGCAGCGTCGAGATCGTCGCGCCGTCCGAGTACATGATGCGTCCGCCGCAGCCGCCGTGCTACATGTTTGTGATTGACGTGTCAGCGACGGCGGTCCAGTCGGGCGCTGTGCACGTCGCTGCCCAGACGATCAAGGAGCAGCTCGACAATCTGCCGGGGGCCCCACGCACCCGCGTCGGCTTTGTCACGTACGACAGCTCGGTCCACTTCTACAACCTCAAGGTCAGTATGTGTATGTGGATGGAAGGCTGCACGCGAACGAGCGTCTCTGATCCATCCGTCGCTGTATGTGCCACGTCTGCAGGCCACGCTGAAAGCGCCACAGATGATGGTGATTGCGGACCTCGACGAGCTGTTCATCCCGATCCCAGACGAGCTCCTCGTGAACTTGAGCGACTCGCGCGAGATTATTGAGACGCTGCTCGACTCGCTGCCGACGATCCACCAGCACGCGCGCTCAGCCGAGACTGCGATGGGTCCTGCAATCCGCGTGGCGTTCAAGCTCATGGTGCGTGTGTGGGGTGTTGTATGCGGTCAGTGTCCGAGTCAGTGGGAGCTGATCCAGTTGGCGTGTGTGCGGTGTCTCCAGTCGTCGGTTGGAGGCAAGATGCTTGTCTTCCAGTCGTCGCTCCCATCGAGTGGCCAAGGAGCGATGCGCAACCGCGAGAACCCACGCTTGCTGGGAACGGACAAGGAGCACTCGCTGCTGAACCCGATCGACACGTACGTCGTCCTGACTGCTGCGTCTGAGTTGGGTGTGCGTCCGTCTAGCAGTCACTACAGTGGTGACTCACTCACACACACTTGATCGTCTCTCTATCTTTCGCTCGCTATCGACTGCGTCTCGTGCTTCCAGGTTCTACCGCTCGAACGCGATCGACTTTTGCAGACAGCAGGTCAGCGTCGACACGTTCCTCTTCTCTCCGCAGTACCAGGACCTAGCGACGCTCGGTACGGGCCGTCACCGTAACAGAATGAGTCAACTGGACTCAGTAGCTGACGTGTGCCTTCTCTCTCTCTCTCTCTCCACGGCGTGGTTGCTGCGCAGGCTCGCTGTCCAAGTTCTCGTCTGGCCAAGTGTACTACTACCCGGGCTTTACGATCGAGAAGGACGGCGAGAAGTTCAAGCGCGAGCTGGCGCACTGTCTCACACGCGAGACTGGCTGGGAGGCGGTCATGCGCGTGCGCTGCACCAAGGGCATGCGACTTACGAACTTTTACGGCAACATGTTCCTGCGCGGCCCCGACCTGCTCGCGCACCCCGTCGTGCACGCCGACTCGACGTTTGCGATCGAGATCACGCACAGTGACGCGCTCTTGAGCTCGACCACGATCTCAGTCCAAGCTGGCCTGCTCTACACGACGTCCGGGGGCGAACGCCGCATCCGCGTCCACACGCTGTGCATCCCAGTCTCGAAGCGTACGTCGCGTGGCTGCTGTTGTGTGTAGACGCCAGTGGTGCGACCCTGGTGCTGACTTGCTGCGGACGTTCGCTGACGTGTTGTCTCTAGTGTTTGCCGAGGTGTTCCGGTCGGTGGACGTCGACACGATGTGCAACCTCATGGCGAAGCAGGCGCTCGAGATTGCGCTCAAAACGGGACTCGACAGCGCACGGACGCGGCTGCAGAACCAGTGCGCCGACATTGTGCGGGCCTACAGGAACTCGGGCGCGTTCGGCGCGAACAAGCAAGGCGGTGGCGGGTACCAGCTCCAGCTGCCCGAGTCGCTCCAGTTGCTGCCGCTCTACGTTGTACGTTGGCTGAGAGCAGATGTGGTCGTTCGCATACCCTGTTGCGAGTTGGTGACCCAGACTGAACCTGTGAGTGTTACTCTCTCTCTTACTGTGATCGGATCCAAAGATGTCGCTGCTCAAGAACACTGCGCTCCGTGGCGGCACGGACTTGAACCCGGACGAGCGTGTGTATACGCAGTACGAGGTTCGTTCTATCGCCATCGCTGGCTTTAGAACCGTGTCACAGTCTATCGACAGGACAGCTTTGCTGACTCACTGTACTGCTCGCTTACTCGCTCTTCAGCTCAACAACATGCCCGTGACGGACTCGCGCGTGTTCATCTATCCGCGCCTGTTTGCGCTGCACAACCTGCTGCCGGACGCGGGGCTTCCGCTGTCGGAGGACCCGGCGGTGGTCGGGCAGCCAGAGAAAGCGACCGCTGGACCGAGTCGCATTGTGCTGCCGGCGGTGATCAACCTGTCGATCGAGCGGCTCCAGTGCGACGGCGTGTTCCTACTGGAAGACTCGATGACGCTGTACATGTGGGTGGGTCGCTCGGCGCCGTCTGCATTGCTCATGAGCCTGTTTGGGCTCCCCACCATGGACGGTGTGGACTGCAAGCAGGTACGACTGGCTGTACATGTCACTGTTGTTGTTTTTGGGAGGAAGAAGTCTATCTTAGCGACACGCTGACGGTGTGTGTCGTGCTCAGGTGAAGCTCCTGGCGCCGCACGACGACGCGAGTCGCCGCATTGGCAACATCCTCACGGGCATCCGCGACGACCGACGCCCGTTTATGAACCTCGTGGTGATGCGCGAAGGCGATCCGAGCGAGGGCCGGTTCTTCTGGAAGCTTGTGGAAGACCGTGCAAGCTTCAGCGGCGGCTCGTACTCGTACGCCGAGTACCTCGGCCAGATCAACCGCTTGAGTCTCGGGAGCGGCGGCAGTGGCAGATAGACAAACGATCCGACCGACAGGTGGGCAAGTGGAGACGGCGAAGCGCAGGAGTGAGGACCAGCTGCTCTGCTTGTCCGAGTGTATCTTTCGCTCTGGAGCGGATGACTGAGGTGGTGAGGCGTTCGCAGTGTGATTTTTCCAATGCAAGAGAGGAGAGAGAAGCTGTTGTTGTGGTGTGGTGTGGTGTTGGGACCTACCCGCTCACTGACAGCTGGACCCACCTGAACGATGGCCAATCACTTCCTTCAGAGGGCGGGTGACAAGCTCTCACTCTCTCTGGCCCGACTCCACAACTGTTGTTGTCAATGGCACGACTGGTACTGTACGCGAAAGTCTGAACCTGCTCGCAACGGCTGTTGCTGTGCCACTCAAGTTCAGTATGCTTGACTGACCATCAGCTTGGGTTTGGTCTTCGCATGTCATTCTAAGCTGTCGAAGTCCGGTCCGGACCTCCTCAGTCTGGTCGAATTTCGATCGAGTGGGTGAACCAAGTGGGGCAGGACCGCACTGACTGGCTGCAGTGCCATAGCTCGCAGATAGCAGGCAGTGGTCATTCGGAGATCAGCAGCACCAATGGTGCTACTAGCCTATGCTCAGAGTGCGCTCATGAGTCTCGTAAGTCGCGTAAAGCGAAAGAGAAAGCTCAGGAAGGCGGCGATCAAGGCCAAGGAAGAGGACTTTCGCTCGACCACAGGGTCCTCCAACTCCATCCCGACACCGCCTGCTGAGCACCTCAAAACTGGTGTGTCCAGGACGAGCAGTGGCGCAAACACGGTGCTGTCGTCCTCGTCGCTGTCGTCGCCAGCGTCACACAACCTCCGCTTGGAAGGGTGGATGTACTGGGTTCGTTACGAGTCGATCTCACCTCCACGCTCAAGCAGTGTCGCCACCACTGGCAGTTTCATTGAATACGACGGCACTAAGCGGCACCAGGCCGCAACGAAAGTCTACGCTGTGCTGCGCAACGAGTTCCTGCTCCTGTACCGAGACAGCCGCCGGGGCTCGAGACACAACGACGTGCCACTCGTGCAGATCGCAGTTGGTCGCGCTGGTCGTGCGATCAGCGGCGCTTTCCACGTCTTCGACCCGCACGGCGAGGAGATGGAGCTCCACCTGTACACCCGCGAAGACGAGCAGCTCGCACACGAGTGGGCAGTGGCGCTCGGGCACGCAGCGGAGCTCACGCACTCGTACTTTGCCACGTTCGACCTCCGGGTCCAAGACCTCTCGCGACGCAGCCTGTACCGAGGCACGCTCCACGACTCCCGGTCCCGCAGAAGCTTCCGGCAGAGCGCACACGAAAAGCTCCGGTCCATCGCGTCGCTGCGCTCGAGTGTGCTCGCGTTGACCGAGCTGTCAGCGTCTCGGGACGTCTGAGCACTGGCTGATCGAGACGACCTCCAACATAGGTAGTTGACCAAGCAGACACGACTGGCGTCGTCGTCGACGCTTATTTATCAGACTCGCGTCCGTGTGCTCCGTTGGAAGAGCAGGCGAGCGAGCTCTACGTACAATAGACCACGATGAGGACCTCACGAAACTGGACACCCGCCCTTCTTGCGCTTCAATTGTACGGAGAAGACAGCGTGGAAGAGTCCCTTCGGTGTGGCATGGGTCGGAGGTGTCGTGACAACGTCAGCCGCCTCGTGTGGGACGATTACCTTCGCATCGCTTGTGCTCTCAGGCGGAGCTGCGGTCGCTCTCACAGAATCTGGTGGATCGGAGCGCTGGTGGCCTCGTCCTCCAGCCGACTGCAGAGGCTCTGCAGGTGGGGGCAAGCGGTGCACGTGGTTGCGAGACGGAGACATGGCCGCTTCGTTGACCATTGTGTGCTTCACGAGAGCATCGACGTCGTCACCATGCGATGCTGACGACGCACCACTGTCGGCTGTGTCCTGGTACTCGGTCGTACACTGCTGGTTCCCAGCGAGCGCACCTATTGCAACACTCGCCTTCCGGTCAGGAGGGAGCTTGCCGACGCTCTGTTTCAAGATCTGCTGCTCGAGCCTTGCTTGGAGCAGCCGGTTTGTTCGCACGAGACGCTCCATCTCGTCGTGTAGTTTATCGCGCTCGAGCTGGTCGCTGAACAGCTTGCGCTGGAGTTGCGCCACCTCGTCGGTCTTGAGTTCGAGCTCCTGAGTGTTCTCGACCAGGAGCCGCCCTTGCACAGCGAGCTGCTCGCGGCACTGATCTAAGAGCGCTGCTGCGTCTTCTGCCTCGCTCAGTAGCTGGCCGTTGCATCGCCACACCGACTGCTTCCTGCTCAACCGGTTCTTCCCGTGCGCATCGACGTCAAAGAACGCGACCGTGTCACCGCCCGCGTCGTCGCCGTCCGACCGAGCCGAGCCAGGCTGCCTGCGACTGGCGCTGCTAACGTCGATCGCTTGCGACGACACGCTGTTCAGGTTGCTGCTCGGTACGATGCCGTGCACCGCGAGCTCGAGCGGCGAGCACGCAATGTACGCGATGAGCTCGGGCGTGATCGTGCGCTCAATGACCACCGTGAAGTCGATCTGGGGGTCCACTGTCGGCGACGGCGATGGCGGCGACGTGTGCTCCTCTTCGTCGGCTTCGCCGGCACCCCACTTGATCACGACGTAGACGTCCTTGCAGAGCTTGCCGGGGACCCCGCGGAGACGTTCGACACACACGCTCACGCGCAGGTTCGCGCCGACAAAATCTGCGAGCGTCGGGAGCCGGAGCTGCGAGACGTCGTCCGGGCAACTCTCGACGAGCCGGTGCTGCAACGCCTGCCACTCGTGCGACAACACTGTCGGCGTGACCTCGCACTTGAGCGTCCCGTTCGTTGCGCCTCGCTGGTCAAAGATCGGGACGGTCTCCGCGACTTTGCACCCAAACTCGAGGCTCGCGAGGAAGACGAAGCTCTTGCCAATGAGTTGCGGCTGTGGCGGTTCGTAGAACGGGTCGCACGCGCTCACCAGCACGCTCTCGAGCGCGCGGTTGTTCTCAATGAACACTTGGTACATCTCGCGCATCTCATAGAGGCTGTCGTGGAAGAAGTCGGCGTCCCAGAGCACGCTCCGGAACGTCCCGGCCTCTTGGAAGTTCACTTGCACTTTGAGGTCGGCGGTGATGCCTTCTGCGATCGCAGCTTCGTCGTCTTCGAGGCTGAGTGCAGGCTTCGCCAGCACTGCTGGTGGCGGCCAACACGCGAGGAGTTTGAGCGCAAACATAGTCTGTCGCTGGAGCTCGTCGCCGATCGAGTTGGCTTCGTTCACGAGCGGGATCGCGTGGAGCAAGTGGTCGTCGAACCGCACGCGCTCGTTGCGCTCGCGCTCCTTCTGCTGGCTCAGCTGCTTCGCTTCACGCATCTGTCGGTGGAGTGACGACTCGAGCTCGCCCTGCTTGCGCATGAGCGCCGCTTGCTTCCGCTCGAACGCGACTTCGGCCTTCACGAGCTCCTCCGCGAGCTTGGCTTCCTGTTGCGCAAGCTGCTCAGCGAGTTGGCGCTTGTCGAGATCTCCCTCGCTCTGCATCTGGGCCTTGATCTCCTCTTCCTTTGCGCGCATGCGCTCGTTCATCTCACGCACGTGCTGCTCCCACTCCTCGCGCTGGTGCTGGAGCTTCGCGTCCGCGAGCTTCTGCTCCTGTAACATGCTGTAGACGGCGCCAGTGTCAGCTCTCTGCTGTCACATAGGTGCGGCCACCCAAGGTACCAAGCGAGTATGAGAGTGGAGAACGCACACTTCCTCCATTGTCCGCACGCGCGCGTCCATCTCCTGCTTCTCCTTCTCTGCGAGCAGCTCGAGCTCGAGCGTCGCTTGGATCTGCGAGCTGTTGAGCTCTTTCATTGCGAGCTGCCAGTCGAAGCGCGACTCGCTGGCGAGGACGTCGGTGCTGGCGTCGCTCGGGCGGCATGAGGGGACGACGACCTGCAGTCCACGACGCGCACATCGCCTCAGACCCCATGCACAACACTCTCATAGTGGCCTCATCGAAGCAGCACGTACCCGAAACACGTTGGCGTTCCCAAGGACGAGGCGGTCGCAGTGGTGGAGTTCCAACTCTTCGCTGTCGCTCACGAGCTTAGCGTTGACGTACACACGCGCGCCCGGCTGTGCGCGTATCACGAGCGCGTCGTCGTAGTCCTCGAACGCGGATTCGTCCAGAGGCTCCTCACTGTTGAGGACAGCGTTGTCGCTCACAGGCGCGGTTCGGCGGGTGTGCGTCCGAGCGATGACGCAGTGCTCCTTGGCAATACCGAGTCCGCCGACCACGATGCTCTGCTCTTCGTCGGCGTCGATGCGGCCGACTTTGTTGACGCCAACGTGGAGGAAGTAGAGCAGCTTCTCGGCCATTTGCTGGTCCTCGTTGAGGTTCACAAGGTGCGGTTCCTGACCAGCAAGAGAGAGGAGACGACAGTGTGAGCGAGTGGTATCGATCGAATTCAGTCTCTCAGACTCAGACGCGCGCGTACTTTCGCTGCTTTCAGCTTGAGGTCGTTCGTGTTCCCCACGAGCCCGAGCTGCTTGAGCTGCTCTTCCCGGTGCCGAGCGAGTTCTTCCGTCTCCTTCAAGCGCTCGTTCCACGTTTTCTAACCATCATCATCCAAGCCAACGAAGGACGAGCGTGAGCCACGGACTGCACAGCGTCTAGTGCTTCAAGTTCCCTCCCTCCCGCACCTCGCTCTCGCGAAGCAGCCGCTGGTGCTCCTCGAGCTGCTCTCGGATCGACTCGACCTCTTTCTCTCGCGTCGGGTCGACGTAGAACGACCGCGACATGCTCTCCGTATCAGCGCTGCCATCACCGAGTCCTCGAGACTGCGGCCGGCCGTCAGCGTTCTCTGACATTGCCTTTCGCAAGGCCTCGAGCTCTTCTTTGAGCTGCACAAAGCGCTCGTGAGAGTGAGTGTCAGCAGACGTACGCGACACGATCACTCGCAGGCTTCCAGTGCTGGTTCGCTCACCTGGCGAATGAGGAGCTGGTTCGGGTCTTCGTTCACCACCGCCTGGTTCTTGATCTGCTTGGCGCGGTCGGCGTACCGCAACGTACTCAGCGTTTCCTACACCGTCGCCAGTCCATGTGAGGACTGTACAGTGAGTGCTATTGCGGCCGACCCCTGGGTTGTGTGTTGCCAGGTCCGACGTACTGAGTAGTTGACGCTTGCAGGGCTCAGTGCCGCGATCATGATCGTCTTCGAGTTGCCTCCCAGCGAGTCCTTGAGCAAGTGTGTCTAACGTAAGCGGTACACGCAGAACGGGCGTCAGATACGCTCGAGACCAGCCTCTCGGCCCCCACAACATCGATAGCGCACATACGTACGAGCTTCGAGTTGCGGTACGGAACGAGCACTTTCTTCTTCCCGTTCGCGAGGTCCGCGAGCGCTGAGATGCAGTTGCCGAGCGCCGAGAGCGACTTCACCCGAGTCGACGCGGTACCAGGAAACAACGAGGCGTGAACGAATGCCACGAGAGCATCGAACAGCAGAAAGCCAAGCTGTCGAGTGACACGAGACTCTGTACCTGGTTGATTGCGGCGCCTTCCTTCAGTCTCGACCCTGTGGCGCCGGTGCTGGCAGCGCGCTCGCTCCCGGCCAAGTCGATCAGGTTGATCCGACTCACCTTCTCCATCACTTTGCCGCTCGTCGGGTTCAGCTCCGACTGGGTGACGATGATCTGGAAGATTGTGTGCGCACGGGAGCTCGTGGCGTTCATGTTGGTGGACGCTGTCGTTCGCGCTAGGATCCCTGCGTCCATGAGCTGCGTTCCAGAACAGACACGGGCAAATGAGATCATCATTTCCTCTGTGATCAGCGGATGCACATAGTGTGCGTCGTTACCCGGCTGATCTCTTTGTGAGACGACACTGCGCTCCTCGTCAAGCCTTCAGCGTACGGCCCCTGTCGAGGGTGGTCTCGGACTTTCAGGTTGTCGAGAGCAGGGTTGAACAAGTCTGTCCGCACAGCTCACCAATCGTGAGTGAGGACGAGTGCGTGGCACTCGACAGCGTGCGATCTGAACCACCGGTGCGTGCTGTCGCACCTTTCACGCGCTCGTTGTAGATCTCCATCATGCTCGCTTCGACCTTGAACGTGACGTCCGTGGTATTAGCCTCTATCCGCTCGAAGATCACCTCGGACGCGCGTGGAATGATGCCCCGCTCGCTTCCGTAGCCGACCATCGAGAACGACTTCCCGGACCCGGTCTGGCCGTACGCGAAGAGGCTGACGTTGAAGCCGTTCCACGCGTGCTCCAGTACCTTGGCGCATTGCAAAGCACCAGATTGCATTCCGTGAGTCTGGTTGCGTCAGTGCGTGTGTTGATGCTCTCAGCACACGCTCACCCTAACACCGATGTCGTCCCAGACAGTGTCTTGTGAAGCGTGGTCCGAATTCTCCGCGTCCACGAAGCTGTTGTAGCTGTAGTCGAATGTGAACGGCTTCTCTGCATTCGTCTCGGGGTCAGTGATGATCGTCTGGTGGGTCTCTTTCATCATCTCTTTCACCACCACGCAACCAGCACGCGAGAGCGAGACATGCAGGCTGAAGGTCAGACTATGGCGACATCCGAGCGTAAACCATTGAAAGGCTCCGTAGTAGGAGACGCACTGATGCATGGCGTGCTCAGTAGCAGCTTCTCGCGCTCGTTGAACGGCCGCACGCGTACTGCGACCTGCACGTTTTCTGACATTGCTCTTGGTGCTTCAGTCCGGACCAGGAGATCCCGACGTTGTGCCTGCACCAGCGAACCTCCAAGCTGACTGATGATAACGATGTCTAATTTCGTCGGCGTACGACGGGACAATGAAACGTGGCGGTACAGACCATCAGTTCTCTGATATCGGCACCATGGCGCAGTACCGAATCCAATGGCTGGTGCCGCCCCGAGTGCTCGTTGGTGTCATGGTGTCACTTCCAGGATGGTGGTGTCCGCAGTCACTCCAACTGTAGTACTGAAGTGTCGTGAACTTCAGAACAGGTTGCACTGTAATAATGCCTCTGCACTTCAAAAGGTAGCGAATCTGACACGGCAAACGGTTTGGGTGGTCCACTTTTCGTAATGTCGAGATTTTAATCAGGAGTTTTAGAAAGCAGTTACTATAATTCAACTGATTAGGAACTAACAACAGTAGCAAAACAAAGCGTTCCATTTTCATACTCATATCAGGTATCAAAATACACACTGATCTTATATAGGCATCAACTGCTAATCCAGTGCCTCACAACATCCAGTGACTCTTCCGGAATCCCTTAATTAAATCGGAGCGCCTCCAGCCGCGAACACGTCCCTCACCGACGGAATAAAAACGCAGGTCCTCAGCGGAATCCCGCGTCAGCAGGTTCGTCGTCGGCACTCGCGCTTCGGCTCTCGGTCCCCTCCCCCTTCGTCCTGAACACAGGCCGACATGATGCTCCTCACCGCGGTGCCGCGTGCGCGCATTGAGCGTCGCCTCCTCACGAGCAACCGTGACCTCGCGACGCGCATCCTGTCGACGCGATCTGGTGTCAAGGAGTCGGCGGTGCTCTCGAGTGCCAAGATGGCGTCTGCGCTCGAGCCCCTCGGGGCGCTCGACATTGCGCAGCCTATTGGTGGTAGCAGTAGCGCCAGCGCGCTCTCGCTTAAAGAGCACATGGACGTGTACGCGCAGCTCTCGAAGGTGCGGCTGAGCTCGCTGGTCGTGCTCACGACTGGCGCAGGCTTCCTCATGGCAGGCGGTCCGATCTCTTGGAGCGCGCTCGCGGCCGTGGCGACCGGCACGTCGCTCGCAGCGGCGTCAGCGAACACGTTCAACCAGGCGTGGGAAGTGGAGCTGGACGCCAAGATGAACCGCACGTGCAAGCGGCCGCTGCCCGCAGGAAAGATCACACGCAACCACGCGCTCGCGTTTGGCGCCGCGACAGCAGCTACGAGCACCGCCGTACTCGCTGTCGGCTGCAGCCCACTGGTCGCGTCGCTCGGACTCTTCAACATTGGCCTCTACTCCCTCGTGTACACGCCCATGAAGACCCGGAGCGAGTGGAACACGTGGGTCGGCGCGGTCGTTGGCGCAGTGCCACCCATCATGGGCTGGGCCGCTGCCACCGGTGTGGCGCTGGCGCCCGAAGCTGCGCTGCACGCGTACCTGCTCGCGTGCTGGCAGATGCCGCACTTCTTTGCGCTCAGCTGGCGCTCGCGGGCCGACTACATGCGGGGCGGGTACAAGATGGTCGCGTGCGCCGACCCGACAGGCGCGCGCAGTGCGGCGCTTGCGCTCCGGTACTCGCTCTACATGGCGCCGATCCCGATCGTCGCTGCGCTCACGGACGCGACGAGCTACATGTTTGCTGTCGAAGGCTCGCTCGTGAACGCGTACGCGATCTACTTGGCGCACCAGTTCTACCGCAAACCGTCGAACGCGTCGGCGCAGAAAGTGTTTCTGTGCTCGCTCTGGTACCTCCCCGTCATGATGGGCTGCATGGTGCTGCACAGCCAGCACTGGCTCGACGACGCCGACCAGGAAGCCCAGAAGAAGAAGAAGACGAGCGGCTGGCGCGAGACGTTCTTGGGCGAAGTCGAGGGCTTCCAGGCGAGCGACGGGACGATGGCCACGAGCCAGAGCCAAAGCGACGAGAGCTCCGTGTCGGCGTACGTAGTCTCGCGTGTGCGCACGCTGCGCCACTGCCTCAAGGAGCTCTGTCTGCACGAGAATCTCTGGGGCGTCAAGGACGGGAAGCACCAGGGCGACAGCTCGAGCGTCCTTTGCCCCGTGCACGTGGGCAACACGGCGAAGGAGACAGCGGCGCTTACGGCCCAAGCGACGCGAGAGTGAGCGAGTGAGTGGGTGAGCCGCCGGGGGTCCCGACGGCGATCACTCCCAACTGCGTGTGTCAATACAACCGACGAACGAACCAGCAACACCTCTTCACTTGCTTGTTTGTGACTCTGGTTGTCTCTCGCTAAGTACGTTTTAGGCTGTGGCTGAATTTTTCTCTAAGTACGCTTTGCGCTGTGGCGTCAAGGACGTCGGACGCGCACTTACCACTTGATGCCCAGTGGGTTGGAGAGCTCGAGCTTCGGCACTGCGTGGTACCGTGTGTGGAATGCCAAGCGCGCACGCTCCGAGAACGGCTGCCCGTCGCAGTACGTGTCGTACACGTACCGACACGCTGGGTTCTCTACTGGCGCTCGCACACGGAGCTCTTGAAAGCGGCTCGTGACGTCCCGCAGCAGCTCGGACGCCAGTAGCGTGGACTGTGGCTTGATCTGCCCGCCGCCGTTCAAGCACCCGCTCGGGCACGCCATGAGCTCCACGTAGTGGTACGGACACTTGTTGCGCCGGAGCTTCGTCATCACCGACTGGATGTTGCGGAACCCGTACGCAATCGCAAACTTGAGCACTTCGCGGCCATTGACAACCAGTGTGACTTCCCGGAAGTCCGGATTGCGCCCCACGACGTACTCGAGCGGCCCTGTGACGTCGACGCCAAAGAGCTCTTTCGCAGCGTACCGAAAGATGTGCTCCAGCTGGCCGCCAGAGCTCGCGTTCACGCTGCTCCCAAGCACTGTGGTGCCGTCCTCCGAGATGCCGCTCAGTAGAATCTCTTGCGGCGTCAGTTGGGCGAGCTCCAGCGCTGCAAAGTCAATGTTCTGTGCAGCGATGAGCTCTAGGATCTCAGTCGTTGCGAGCACACAGTCGACGTCCCGCACGAGCGTGTCGCCATCCACAAAGTCCTTTCGGGAAGCCTCAAGCTTCTTGTCAAAGCACGGCATGACTGCGACGTGGTACACGTCGGTTGGCGCGACACCCTGTTCACGACTCACCATGTGCTTCACCAACGCCCCAGCAATCTGCTGCGGCGACTTGGTCGTGTCAATGAACGGGATCGCGTTCGGCTGCGTCTTCTCCGCGTAACAGATCCAGCCAGGGCATGCAGACGCGAGCATTGGCATTGCTCGGAGCGGGTCTTGGAGCGGTGTTGTGGCGGTCGCGGCTTCGACAAACTCCGTCTGCGTCGATGACACTGCGACAGAGGACGGCGGCCGTGCCCACACGGTCTTCTGCTGGTGCTTGTAGCGATGCAGGAACTCTGCGCGCGACTCGAGCAGCGCAAAGTCGCCGCACGTGGTCGAGTCGAGCACCATGTGCACGCCAAGAGCACGGAACATTGTGACGAGTTTGCGGTGGACTGTGATGACTGGGAGGTCAAAGTGTGCCGCTAGTGACGCACGTGACTGTGGCGAGAGCGTGAGCACCACGAGACGGTGCGAGCGCGCAGCGAGCACAGCAAGCAGCTCCTGGACGCTCTGTTGCGAGATGAGGACAGTCTCAGCGGACGTGACGCAGCCGCTGCATGCGAGGCAATCATCAAGTGAGATCGTGGCTTTCTCCTGCACGGATGTGCGGATGATGCTGGGGCGCACAGCGGCTGGCGCAGGCATGCCCCAGTCGTCCGCTGACAGCTCCGTCTCGAGCGCGATCTTGGCGACGCCGGCGGGTGCGTTGTTGGTACTGGTGGCGGGCGTGAAGAGTGGGTTCACGCACGCCTGGGACGGCTGGATGTAGTCGTCCAGATCTCCTAGAAACACGGACGCCTGCGGAGGGTGGTGGTGAGCGACGGCATTCGAGAAACGCATGCACCAGCACAAGTATGCTACCTGTACACACCATATTGCGCTCGACTTGTGTCTTCTGAAGTGAGAACCACCAGCATCGCAATTGATTGATTTGGCAATCAATCAACCTCGAAGCGAGATGAGTGGGATTCCTACTTTAATCGTGGATTAGTAGACGTACGGAGGAATCCTTCGGACGACTTTTCCAGTGTCGACTCGCAGACGTTCTATACTAGCAAACGAATCGAATGGATGAAACTCACCCGAATTAATAGCCCGGAGGAACTCGGCAGTGTCGCGCGAGTGTCGTTTGAATCCATCATACTCTCCTCAAGTCAAAATCAGTACTAGCTGCGACTGACTGGCTTCTTCCGCGCCGCCCATACTCAGTCCCCGTCTCTCGACCGCCGCTCTTGGGAGAAGAAGGAAACTCGCTCGCTCATTTGCCCGCTCAGCACCGCTCCACTCGCTCGCTCAATCTGTGTGTGCGCGCGCGTGAGAGCGTCAGAGCCTGAGAGCGCTCCCAGAGACAGCGAGAACGAGCGAGAAGCGAGAAGAAGCGCCTCCGCTGACCCCACACTACACGCTGGCGACCCACTCAGACGTCATGCGGCGGCCGCAGGCCCGGCGCCGGCGGCTCGCAGTCTGCGCTGCGCTCTTTAGCAGCGTACTCGTCTCTGGAGCGTCCGGTACGCGTGCATGTGTATCGTGTGTGTACGATAGAGTGCAGAGATGCTGACGGCGCCACACGGTTCATAATATTACTAGCGGCCGACGCGTTCCCCGACCGAGTCGGGTACAACTGCGTAGGCGACAAGTGTGTGTTCAACGCCGGCGACTTTGCTACGAGCCAGTTTGCAGACGGCCTCGCGTGCTTGAAAGCGTGCGGCAGCGCGTGGTCGGACGTCCAGAGCCTCGACAGTCGGCTCACAGACGTGCCGACCATGACTGTCAACTCGTCGCTTCAAGGCACGTGTACGAACTGCTCGCTCGTGCTCGGCACGCGCTGGAACTTCCCCGCGATGCTCGGCGCGTACGACCTCACGCCTGGGTCGCTCACGCGCGCCAGCTGCCAGTTTACGAGCGTCTTGGAAGTCAACGCGCCCCAGCTCTGGGTCTTGGAAGGCTCCCGGTCGGCCTGTGCGCTCAACAGTGCGTCTGTACCGTGTCGTCGCGACGGCAACCAGACGCTCGTGGACCTGAGTGCAGCGACTCTGGGCACACTCGCAGAGCCAGCAGCCGAGTACGTGGTCACTGTCGACAGTGTGTCGACCCGTCTTGGCCCCGGGACAAAGACGGACCTCACAGTCCTCACGCTCAAGTTTGACGGCACGAACTGCCGTGCGACACCGCCCAGCGCAGCACCCGGAGCGACGCCACGACAGGTTGTGAAGCTCGAGCTCACGTCGAACTCGTACAAGCTCGTCGGGACGTTCTCGGACACGACAATGACCGCCGCAGACCCGAAAGTCATGAGCACGACTGCAGTCACAATGAGCTTTCGGAGCGGCGCCGTGTTGCGTGCGGGCGCGTTCATTCTCCTGCGGGTCGCGAAGACGTTGGAAGACGCGTTCTCGCCGCTCATTCGCGACGTCACGAGCGCGCGACTGCAGCACAAAGGCCAAGAAACGGCCCTTGGGCTCTTTGTCGGCAAGTCGAACCTTTCGTTCACGCTCCCCGACACGTTTGTGGGCGACATTAACAACGGCGACGTGCTCAACATTACGTTTGCGAACTTCCGGAACCCGCCGAACGACTCGATGGCGATTGAGAAAGGCTACCTCTCAGCGTACCAGGGCCTCGCGTTAGCGGTCGACAACTCGCCGATCCTCTTCTACGACGTCAAACAAGGTGCGTTTGACTCGAACTGGGGTTGTGTGGGACGTCGACTGCTTTCGTTTCTAACTGACGGAGGCTTGTTTGCACCAGCAACCCGTGAACTCGTCGCTTCAAGCCTCGACATTGCGTCGATCGTGTTCTTTGGCGTGTGTTTCCTCGTCTCGTTGATCATCATTCGATGGGTGCGTGCGTGGCTCTCGCCAGTCGCACTGTTGGTGTGCTGCTGTCTCTTGAGCGACAACATCCGTCTTCTGACTGCTATTTCCTTGGCTCGTTCTTGTCGACCTCCATGTGTGAATCCCTCTCCCTCTTTCAGCACGGACTACCGCTCACGATGACGACGTTGTGGACAGACATGGTGGCAATCTCAGCGCTGTTCTCGTTCGCTGCAGGCTGCGGTGGCTACGTCGTCTGGGTCGTCCAGCCGTCGAAGGCGTACGTGCACTGGTACACTGCGCAGTACTTCTTCAACACCATGATGATCCTGTCGCTGTGCTTCCACTGGGCGAGCGTGCTGGCGTTCAAGAGCTTCAAGAAGCTGTCGCTCAAGTCCCCGGCCGTGATTGGCTTTGTGCTCGCGAACGGAGCCGTGCTCGCACTCATCGTCGTCCTCTCAGTCTTGGTGGACGACGACTTGCGCTGTGTGTTTGACCAGAAGGCGCTCCAGTGCTCGACCGAAGCCGAGTGCACTGGCAGTCTAGCGGCGGAAGGACGCGTCGTGCGGGACGCGGTCCGCGAGTGCGAGATCCAGTCGTTCTACCTCGTGTTCGGCACCGGCTTTGTTGTGTGCACAGTCATGCTCATGGTGCTCGGGTGCATGGTCATGAGCAAGGGCCGGTCACTCATGCTGAACGAAGACCCGTCCGAGCCGCGTATCCGCAAGTCGCTCACGATCTTCTACGCGATCATCGCGACCACGTGTGTGCTCTACATCTCAGCGCAGGTGATCTACATTGCGCAGTACGTGTCTGGCCGTGGCAGCAGTGGCGAGCTCTCGGACTTTGTCTGGTACGTCTTTATCATCTGGCTGCCGCACGGGCTTCCACCGCTGCTGCTGCTCTTCCTCCAGTGGAACCCGAGCACCGAGAACTTTCACCACGACGAGCCCGAGTCGATCGACCAGGGCTCGAAAGAAGATGTGTTTAACCTCACGCCGCGCTCGTCAAGCTCATCGCCGCACATGCCGTACTCGAAACTGCTGCGGGACCGCGCGAGCATGATGGAGTCAATGATCAACAGCGACGAACCGGGAAACAAGCTGCGGCTGATTGTGCGCCTCAAGCTCCCCGCGAACTTTGATCGTGCGTGCTTTGTGTCGCTCGACTTCTTCTCGTCGAAAGAGCCGGTGAGCGGCAACACGTCGCTGGCCAAGATCTGCCGGAAAGCCGACTGGAAGTGCATCGGGACGACCGAGCCGGTCGGCGTGGCAGGCGAGACCGAGTCAGCGATGAGCAACGGCCTCTCGAGCTCTATCTTTCCGTTCGTCGCAGTGCTCGAGGTGCCAGTGGTCGGGCATGCGTCGAACACACTGCTCCGGTTTCTCGTGCACGCGAGCACGATCGGGAAACGCGACACGGGGCACAACTTTGCGCAGCACTACTTGGAAGGGCAGACTGGCAGCTTTGGGAATGGCGGCTCGAGCTCTCGAACGGAGACGCCGTCGACGCAGCTGTCGTACCAGATGACCATGTTCCACCCGCTGCTGGAGTTTGTGACGTCGTCGCAAGCGGTGCTCGACGCTGCTGCGAGCGGCCAGCCGTTGAACGTGCACCCGACTGACGAGCACACGTGCACGATTCTGGAAGAGCACCCGTCGCTCCAGCGCGAGGTGGACACGATGCTGCAAGGCGACATGAACAACGCGGAGCTGAGCGTGCAGACTGTGATGATGCCCGGCGAAGTGCCGTCGAAGGACGACGTGTCGTCGCACAAGAATATTGGAAACATTATCCGGTTCTTCCAGTACGACACGGAAGACGGCGGCGGCGGCCTCGTGGTCGAAGACTTGCAAGAGAGCGTGTACTCGAACGCGATTCCTCGTCAGTACATGGAGCTCATTGCGGTCGAGCGGCAAGAGCAGGTGGAGAAAGCGCGCGAGGATCTGCACGCGTTCCTGAACCACAAGAAGGACAAGCAAGCGCGTGGCTTCTACGGTACGCTCATTGGGCAGATCCAAGACGAGGGCGACACAGCGATTGCGCGCGAGTGGCTCGAGAGCCGCTTGAAGAAGCGGAAAGAGTACTTGTCGATGGTGCGGAAGAACGTCCAGTACCTCGTGAACCGCGACAAGCACAAGCAGTACTTTAAGGCGAGCGTGGAGAAGAACTCGGCAGACTTGCGCTTCGTGCCGATCAACCTGCACATCCAGGACCTCTTGATCGGGCCGACGAACTCGTTCATTAACGACGAGAAGCGGCGGTCGTCGAAGGAAGTGTCAGTGTACGACTTCACGACAGTCGGCGCACCAGCGGCGCACTGTTACAAGTTTACGAAAGGCGGCATCCTGTCGTACCAGACGAAGCTCAAGAAGCTGCAATCGAAGCTGAGCGGGGCCGACTTGGACATCTCCAAGTGGCCCGAAGAGATTCGCGAGTACGACGACCTGCAATGGGACCTGCAGCTGCGCATGGACTGCGCGTTTGCGCAGTCGTTGGCGGCGCTCACGTGCAGTTTTGTGCGGAAAGTCGAAGTCGCGATTCAGAATCCGGACGTGGTGAAGGGCGAAGACATTCTGTGCCAGCTGTCGACGCTCGGGTTTCTCTTCCAGGTCGAGTCGCTGCTATCGACGCACAGCAAGGAGATTGGGATGATTGAAGACATGGCCGGTGCAGTCGCGAACCTGTCGTGTGTCGCGTTCGTGATCCAGGACGTGCGCGACAAGCCGTCGAACCGGTTCTCGTTCCGCATGTCCCGCAAGAAGGATGTGAGCGACGAAGCTGGGATTGTCAAGGTGACCGTGTCGCACAAGACAAAGCGCGAAGGCAGTCGCTCGACGATCAACTACATTGTGACAGTGCAGGTCGTGACCGCGGAAGTCGAGCTGCCGGACCGACTCGCGAGCGGCGGCGAGATTGGCGTGACGCCGCTGCTGTTCACCCAGGGCATCAACGAGATGCAGACGATCGCGAACAACACGGAGCGCGCGAAGACCGAGCTGCAGGACATGGTGAACATTAACAACCTCCGGCCGCTCAAGGCGTTCTGCGAGAAGTACTGCCGTCTGAGTGTGGCACTGCCGTCGCACACAGGTAACTACGTGCGTGGGTCGCACCGGTACCGGAACATGAACCAGGCGCCGCTGAAGCTGGCGGAGGACCAGGTGACGCAGGAGTTCCGCGCGCTCGAGGCGGCAGTGCTCGACGCTGCACAGAGCCTCGTGAAGACGAAACGTCCGGAGATTCTGAAGCGGTCATCGGACCTCTGCCGCGAGCTCGGTGGCGGCCGCGTGACAGTGTGCAAGAGCGCAAAGGATCGGACAGCGATGTCAGTCACGCTCGAGCAGGTCCGGATCCTGCATCGCCACCACGACTTGCCGGACAACCGCATCCCAGCCACTGTGTCGGTCATGCGCAGTCACGGCGTGCGGATCGAGAATGCGCTCAAGAACACGGGCAAGCGCCAGTTTGCATTCAACAAGCTCCAGCGGTCGCTGCTTCCAGAGGAGTACCGCTGTCCAGACCAGGTCGGCGGCACTGGCAACGTGAGCTGAGCCTACTGGTGTCGCGCGGAATGCGGCGGTTGGTCGGGTCGTACGATAGCGAAAGAGAGAAGAGAGAAGAAGAGAGCATTGCCGAATAAGCGTTCGCATTTGACTGTGAAGGATATGAGACCCCTCAAAACAAAAGTATACTTGTGGCATTTTTGAGGTTTTTCGCTAGAGGCCTTCAAAGTCAGTGGAAAAAATCCTTCCAAAAACTCGGAGTGGAGAAAATCATAAAAACACTGTTTCATTTGATTTGAATTCTTTTGACACTGTTCCAGATACATTTAGATGCAGTTCAAAGTCCCATTTGAAAGAGCAAAATTTACTTGGCATTTATATACCAAAATCTGAAAACTCATTTTTCGTACTTAACCGAGGTAATTTTTTCGAGTGACTCGATCTCAGCAACCAGAACTGCGATGCTTTCGAGTAGCGGCCCAATTGATAGCTGATATAAAGAGGTAAGGTAAAATCCTAATTTATGGCGGAGAATCGTATAACTAAGTCAACGGAAGAAAGATCAATGCGTGTTAACCAACTGATGGTCTCAAGCACTTGCACTCACGCAGCGTACGCTGCTCTATCGTTCTCTGTAAGCCTCCACTCTTACATCACAAACCTGTCCAATTGACAGACGAGTGAAAGTGATGCTATTTTCGATCAATTTCACCAGCGGAACAGTT
>JAASFJ010000209.1:0-32831 GCA_023333755.1 Globisporangium uncinulatum | reverse complement strand
CAAGACGGCCTTCTTCGACGACTCGACCGCCGCTTTCATGCTCGACTTGCACCCGTCAACGGTCGCTTGTGCGCTAACAGCTTCGATGGCCGCCGACGCGCTTGCCTGAGGTGTCGACTTCGGGGTGGTGGTGCCACTGTCGCCATCCACAGACTCCGACGCGCTATCCGGCGCTTTCGCTTGCTCTGCGAGGCGTGCCATGGTTTGGATACTACGGCTGGGGACCGCGGTGGCAGCACCAGGCTGTTGCTGAGTAGTTGGTGATCTGCCGACCTCCAGCTCGCGGAACCGAGCCTCAATGAACTCTTGAAGCCGCTTCTCGATTGCTTGAGCCGACTCGTCCACACGAACCTGCACCAGGCCAGTTGTCCTCTCTTCCATGCGCTTCCGAGACTCTCGGATACGCTTCTCGAGGCGGCTTTGGATGTCCTGAACAACGTCGGCAAGCTGTGAAAGCTGGGTGTTGACCACCGCGGCGGTCGCGCTGTCATGTGTGCTCGCCTGGTGCACGAGTAACCCTCGAAAGTGATCGTGGAGCCTTGCCTCGGTCGTCGCTGTTGCCTTCACGATGTAGCGCGTCACATCCTCGCTCGACAATCCTCCGGCCGGTGTGTCTATGAGCTCGCGCCGGATCTCCTCCAAAACGTTCGCTGCTGTTCTGGCTGCCAGCGCGTCCGATGCTGCGGCGACCGGGGTGGTGGTGTGTGTGGTGACGAGCTCTTTCAGATGGCTCTCGAACTGCGTCATCATCTGCGTCGTCCTTGCCTCCCGGCCCGCTTCACTGACGTTCTCACGAGAGCCTGCGCTCTCGAGCCGGTTCTCCGTCTCAATGAGCAGAAGCTCAGCGCGAGCTTTCATGTCCTTCAGCGCAGCGTCCTTCGCGGTCACGAGCACAACCGCCATGGCCCCATCGAGGCGTTGATCCAACTCCTTGGCGACTACCAGCATCCGGCCGCCGACCGCTTCCTCTGCTGCAGCAATTGTCATCTTGACGCTCTCTTAGATGATTCGATCGAGCCCTTGCTCGATCTCGCGCTTGAGACTGTCTGCGCTCTCGGTCACAATGGCGCCAGCTGCGGCTGCTGCGTGGCCGCGCGTCTCTTCTAGCGCGAGCTGCAGCCGGGTCTCGGTGTTAAGCTGTGCCGACACTTGAGCCTGCGCGTACGCTTGGAAAAAGCCATGACGTGCTCTTGGTTGATAGATTGGCGGTCGTGGAGGTGGATCTGCGCTTGCAGCAGCGCGTCCGCCTCGCGTCGGAACTGATTGAACACGGTCTGGACGCTGGAGTTGACACGGTCGCTGACCTCGCGGTTCGCGGTCGTTGCGATTTCCATCGTCACGTTGTCTTCGCTATCAATGAGAGCGAGCTCTTTGCAGCTCTCTCCGTCCATTGTCCTTGGAGTTCTCCTTGGTGGTGCGCGTCTTTTGTCGAAGTGGATCTCGCAGCCGTTGCATCAGCGTACACGGCAGAATATTAGCCAATGAGCGTAGTTATGTTTTCCACCAATCATTTCACGCAAATGTGAAGGTTCGGTAGTTGGTGTGGCAGTATGTCCCACTTCCCTCCGACTATATCCGAGGAAAGTGATGTACTGTACTAACGGAAGTCCACTTCGGTCCAACTTCGTTTTAGGGGTGCTCAGGAACAGCAGCGCTTGAAACGATCGTTAGAAATTATTCGTGTATAAAAAAGACACGGTTTCTAAGCGAGGCGTCAACAAAAGATTACAATTTCTAAGCGGGCGATAAAAGTGGGGGGGCGACAGGGCACAATGGGAAAGCTCCCACGCATTTTTTGTGCCAGATTCTCCTGAACGACAGTTTCAATTGTGCAGACCCGCCTTTCCTACATTATCGTTTTTAAAAGGATATTGTCAAGTGGATTCTCACACAAAGAGGGTAAAGCAGTAACGACTGCCTTTTCGTAAAGTTCGGTTCAGTACTTGTACATTGGTACCGGTGGACCTCGATGTACTAGATTAGAGTTTGAATTTCTATTTTAGGCTGTCTGGGTTTTTTAGAATGCCCCACCAAAGGTATTGCGATCGTGAGTTGATTTTTCGGGGGAGATTTGCCCCATGACTTTCAGCGAATCAAAATTCACAAGGAGTTTTTTTTTAACGAATTGAATCAGTGCAAGAAAATAGCGTGTTCAAATTCCAGTTTGGCGTGTTTAGTTTGGCCCACTTGAAACACCTGATGGCCAGGTTTGTCCCGGTCTTCCACGCTCCGTATCCACCCGTCCTCATACATTTTCACTGTCAAAACGGGGCATTCCTCGCATGCGAAGCGCGTGGAAGATGGGAAGGAAAAGTGGCCATTCGGGACATTTCAGGGTCGGTTGCGCGAGGTTGGGTGGTGGCGCGCCGCTCCGGTTGTTTGCTCGTCCATCGATCACCCACCCAACGAGACGCTCGCAGCTGCGCATGCGCCACCCTAGTCATGCGACACCGACCGACTTCCTTGAACACCCGCAATAACACCAGCCGCAAGAGCCCGCGGCAGTCGACGCCCTCGATGGCTGGCGCCGCCGCTCCGATCAGCAGCAGTGCGCTACAGCAGACGGACGACTCCTCTGCCCTCGCGTCGTCGTCGTCTGTGGAGTGGTACACGCTCGATGCCGCCACCGAGCCCGCCTTCCAGCTCCAGCCGCACTTCCACGCGCAGTTCCAGCACTTCCAGCAGCAGCAACATCATCAGCTTCACCCAGCAGGGACGCTCGCCATGTTCCACTGCCCAATCTGCCTCCAGATCGCGTCCCACGCGCCACTGCGCCAGCCGTGCGGCCACGCGCTCTGCGTGAGCTGCACGCGCCAGGCGCTCTCGATGCTCGGCGCCTGTCCGCTCTGCCGCACACAGCTCTTCTTTGGTAACGGCTCGCGGATGCTGCAGCTCGCAGGCGAGTCGGACACGAACGACATTGAAGCTCCGCCGGCCTTCTCTTCGCTGAGGATACACGCGTCGTTTGACGCGCCGTCGTCGTCGACACCGCAGCTCCGGCCGCGTAGCAGCAGCGCTGCGTCCCCGTCGCTGGCGTTCGACGCCTCGTCGCTGAGACGCGAGTTCCACTCGGACAGCGAGCTCTCGCTCCAGCTCGACAACTTGAGCGACTTTGGCGACATGATTGACCTCCCGGAGCTCGTTGCGAACTCCGACTCGGAGCAGCGCGTCGTGCGCCGTCGGGGCCAGCAGCGACCAGCTGCCCCTCGTCCATCTGTACGACTCGGTCTTGCGTGGGAAGATGGTAGCATGTCGCATATTGTGCACCGCAGCCCTGACGTTGGTTTGGCTTTGGCTTTGCTCCCGTTTCAATGCTCATAGGCAGTCCGGAAGCCCCGCATCCCGAGACGGCGAAAGGTAGCGACGGTGGCGCACCCAACTGACGCTTCTGAGCAGCGCACGACCAGCAGCCGCACGCTGACGACGACGCTCGTGGCAGCGGACGCGGCCGTTGCCGTCACGGCCAGCGGTGCGAAGAAACGCAAGCGCCGAACGCCCGAGCTGACGGACGAATCGATGGCGTGGACGCCGGTGCCTGTCGAGGGCGAGCCTCCGGCCGAGCGCTACGACTGCGGCGTCGCTGTGTTTGAGCGCATGCTGCTCGTCGTTGGCGGCATCGTTGGCAACCAGCGCCTGAACGATTTGTACGTGCTCGAGCTGCCGGCCGAGGCTGAGAGTGGGGCGATGCCGCCCGTGTGGCGGAAACCCCAGTGCTCTGGACCACCACCGCCTGCAGGCTTCTTGCTGCAACCGTTCGTGCTCGGTGAGACGCTCTACGTGATCGGGGGCACGACGGACGGCAAGTTCCTCAACGAGCTCCACGCGATGAACCTCCGTACGTTTGTTGGGTGGCGGTCCGCAGGAGAGGCCGACAAGACCCACGTGTAGTCAGTCTACTCACTCTCGTGCTGTGCGATCACTTGCGGGTATTGTCCAGGGTCTGGCGAGTGGACGTGGGAGCGGCTCTCGGTTGCCGGCACGCCACCGTCGATGCGGTACTGGTACTCGCTCACAGTGCTCGACGGCCTCGCGATTCTCTACGGCGGCTACGGCCACCCCCAGCGGCTCAGCGACACGTTCGCACTGCGCTTTGACAGCGGTGCGCCAACGTGGACCGAGTTGCACCCGAGTGGCGACATTCCTGGCCCTAGCTCGACCCACTCGGTGTGCGTCTATGCCAACAAGATGTACATCTTTGGCGGGTACGACGGCAAGATCCGACGCAGTCAGCTGCACGCGTTCGAGATTGTCGCACGGACGCCCGAAGCGATCGCGTGCACGTGGGAGCACGTCGCGACGCTCGGACGCAGTCCCGCGCCTCGGTACACGCACTCGAGCGCCGTGATTGGCTCCAAGATGCTCGTGTACGGTGGCAACAGCGGCTGCCTCAAGGGCGACGTACACGTGCTGGAGTTTGGTACGTAAGAAGGGAGACAAGACGTGCGCTGTAGGCTGTGTGTGTTGAGACGGACAGAGCTGACGGACGCTCGTGGGTGGGTGTGGGCGCTTCAGAGGGCGTGGAGCAGCCGACGTGGAAAGTGGGCAAGTGCGACGTCGCCCCGCCTCCGCGCGAGTGGCATCGCGCCGCCGTGTTGGACGGTGCCATGTTCGTCTTTGGCGGCCACACGGCCGACGGCAATGAGAACGCGCTCTTCCGCCTCGCGCGCAAGCCGGAGCTCGGAGCGGATGTGTAGAATACCAAGAACACAACACCAGAAAAAGCACAGGACCGACCTGCTGGTCCGAACTACGACAGGCGGACGAGTACGAGTAGCTGCTTGTCTTTAGAGAACCAGCGTCAGACGATTGGGCTGTTAATTGAGCTCTCTCGCACTGTCTGAAGGGCTTGAACAGCGGTCCCCAAGTTGTCAATACTGTACCTGTGTAGACGACGTAGAGGCCGAGCTCCGAACGACTTCCGGTTTTCCATCAGTTTGCTTTGTGCATCCATCTGTGTCCATCCAGTGTAAAGCGGATCGTCACATTGAGATGGATGGCTACACTCCAACTGAACAGTTGGGTAGAGGTGGTTGACTGGATCGGGTACAGTTGGCTCCTCGTTTCTACCACTGCTCGTCCCTACATTGACTGTCCTGGTCCGCGCTAGTCGTCCACGAGTGCCTCTCGAGCGCTTCATTCTGCATCTCACCGCCGCCTGCACACAATGCAGACATCACTACGTCGCCTGCTCGTCGTCGCCTTCGCCGCTCTGCTGTCGGCGTCCGTGGCGCTCGCACTCGAGAACACGACAGCGCTCGAGTTCCAGAACGCACCGTGCTGTGCGAAACCGAGCGACTCGCAAGTGTGTTTCTACGAGCTGCCGAACTTCCGCGGTCGCTGCGCGTGCGCTGGCCTCGAGCCGGCGTTCGAGGACATCAAACTAGGCAATGGCGGTGCCTACGCGAGCGTCCACGTGCCAGCGCACCGGAAGCTCGTGCTGAACGTGTTCACCGACGACTTTGACCGCAACTCCGTGAGCATTGAGCGGTCGTGTGCGAACCGGACGACGGGCATCGCACGGCGCTTCACAGTGGGCACACGTGACTCGGTTTGCCTCTACACGCAGCCCAACTTCCACGGCGAGAAGCTCTGCCTGCTGCCAGGACCGAAGCGTCACCATTGCGTCGATGGCTTCGCGAGCGTGCTCTTCTTTCCCACGAAAAACCCGTGCGTGCAGGCGGATATCCAGGCCGACCAGCGGCGTTCAGCGTCCGCGCGAGCTCTCGGCCAGGAAACGAATCTCGACCGCCGGCGCTTTGACATTACGATCACGCGAGTGGGTGGTGGAACCAGCAATGCGAACGCAACGCAGAAGCAGAGTGCACGCGTACGTTGAGGGCACGAGGGCCGGTTGTTGTGCTTGAGAGTGTCCACCCAAGGCGCGATAGGTCTGTGCTGGAGTATGACTCGCCTCGCTCATAAAGATACCCACCACGCGCTCCAGAGACGCATGTGGGACACGCCACATGCCTCTCACCGTCCTCGAGGACTGGTGGTGTGTGTATCCTCACGTGTCATGTCCTAATTTCTGAAGTTACAGTACCGAGTTTCTCGATTTGTTTTTGTTTGGGAGAATCGAATTTGCGCTCACTGGCACACACGTCCATCAATCAGCACTTTCGGCTGCGGACGGCCATGCGTGCGTCGGAGATTTCGGCACTTGGGCACTTGGGGCTGGCGCTTGAGAGCCCATCACCGGCGCCAGTGGCCGAGCGGATGCCGATTGACGCCCAGGCGTTCGCTGCTGATCAGAGCGCGAGTAGCGACGGATCCTCAAGTGCGGCGGCTGCGCACAGCGAAAGCGACGCTGGCGATGAAGATGTCGTGATTTACAACAGCAGCAGCAGCGGATTGGAAGGCGACGCTGGGACTGTCCTGTTCACACCTTCGAGTGGACCTCTCGCCAGTACGAACGCGACTACAGTGACCGACAGTGTGAACACGACGACGAGCATGGCGATGCTTGGAAACCTCACGACTCTAATAGTGAATAGCACGTCTGTGGCAGAGAGCCACACGGGCTGGGCGAGCAACAGCACGACTTCAGGGTGGAGCAACAACACTACGAGTGTGGTCGGGAACAGCACGACAGCGGCGCCTTCCAACGTCACGAGTGCAGGAACGAACACCACGACTCTGTCAGCCACCGACCTCACGAACCACGCGGCGGTCAACAGCACACTTGCGACAGTCAAGAGCACTGCTGAGTCTGGAAAGAGCTCTTCAAGTGGCAGCGGGGGCGGCTCGGGTTCAGCGATCGCGTGGGCAGGCGTGGATGCCACGAACACTCATAACCCCGAGTTTATCGCCCAGGACGAGCCGCGGTCGATCACTTCGAGCTCACCAGCACCCGGTACGAAGCGGCCAAAGAGCTCCAGTCCTGCGCCGAACACGAGCAAAGTAGTGGACAGCGACGACGACGACGAAGGCGACGACCTGCGGGAGGAACCGGCTACCGAAGCGCCAGCGCAGATGCACGGCGTCCCCTCAAACCCGACGCTCGTGGCTGCTGTGGCGCACGACGGCCGCGCTGAAGTGACGTGGAAAGCGCCCGACGACGACGGCGCCGACCCGATCACCGAGTACGAAGTGAGCTGGTTCGACGAAGAAGACGGCGCACTCGCAGGCACGCAGGTCGTCTCGCAGATCGCGTCGTCGATCACGCCCATCGCCAAGAAGAAGAAGCAGAGCAACGGCAACGACAGCGACAGCGCGTCGGCTGGCGGCGGTGGCGCTGACGCTGTCGCGAGTCGCCTGCCACCTACGACCGCTGTCGTCTCGCACTTGCTCAACGGCAAGTCGTATACGTTCAAAGTGCGATCAAAGAACGTGAACGGCTTCTCAGTGTGGTCGGCCAAGTCCCTCGCAGTGAGTCCACTGCACCCGCCAGACCTGTGCGGGCGCGTCTCGTGCTCAGGACGAGGCACGTGCTTCCCAAACTACCGTCAGCAGCCGGGCCGCCGTCTCGGCGACACGGCGTCCGTGAACGACGCAGACGCAGCGTACGTGGATGCGCAGTGCATCTGTCGTCCAGGGTACAACCCGCCGGACTGCAGCGTGAAGAGCGAGAAAGCAGAGCTGCACGTGTGGAAAGTGAGCGAGTGGAGCGGGTGCTCGAGCGGCTGCGGCGGCGGGAAGCGCACACGCGACGCTACGTGCGTCGACCTGGCGACCGACAAACCGGCAGCGTCCGAGACGCTGTGCGTGGACAAGAAACCGTCGCTCACTGGCATTTGCAATGGCATGGAGTGCGGGTCGAAGCTCGTGTCGGTCAAGTACGAGGTCGAGATGAGCTACGACGAAGTGCTCTTCAGTGCTGAGGCTGCGGACGCGTTCGAGCTCGCGTTCACGACAGAGGTGTCTGCTGCGCTGCAGATTCCACGCACGCGGCTGGAGATCACGGCACTCAAGCGCGGGAGCATCGCTGTGTTCTTCAACATCTTGCCGGCGTCACGTGTCGGCGAGAAGTCGTTGAACGACATTGTCGAGCGGCTCCAGGACGAGCTCAAGAACGCGACGAGCACGCTGCGGTCGAAAGGCACGTTCGCACGCCGTGTGGAGCAGCCGAACGGTGTCAAGATGAGCTTCTCGCTCGCAGACCAGACAGTGCAGGGCGGCGCCGAGGACATCTCGGTCCTTGGCCTCATCGGCACTGTCCTCGTGCTCGGCGTCTTTGTGTTTGTGTTTGGGTGGTCGCTGCGGAAGCGCCACCAGCGCATCCTGAAGCACGAGCAGCTCACGAGCGAGCGCAACGACACGGAGCGGGTGTTTAAAGCGCCGCAATCGGAGCTCAAGCGCATGGGCATCCGGACGATGGCGTAGGTGGTGATGAGTGGGTGGGTGGGTTTCATATACTTAAGGTGTGAATGAGTGCGTGAGCTCACAGAAGAGTGAACTCTTCTGCGGGTCGGGTTTCCTTCTCAGCCTGTGAAGCGGACAGACCGCTCGCGTCATCGTTCGTCGTTCGTCCGGTTCAATGATGGTCACTTGCGCGAGCGCTCCACGAGTCCGACGTCGTCGACAAAGTCGAATTGGCCCGAGAGCAGGCGGTTGCGGTACTCCTCGAGGTACTGCAGCAGCGTCGGCGCGAGCTGCCCGCCCTTGCCGTCGTCTCCGAACTCGAACACAGCACTGCGCGAGCCTGCGTCGGTGACGAGCGCAGCACCGTCCAAGTTGACTGCGAATGGGATGAACGACTTCTTCCAGCCATTGATTCCAGACAGCGTCTCGGTTGAGTTCACAATGTCCTGTAGAGTATGTGAGGGAATCTATCGTCAACATACTATGCGCTTTGCCACACATTGTCGACAGCTCGCTCCTCACTCCTCACCTCGGCAGCGAGCGACTGAAGCGTGGGTCATTAGCACAGAGTAGCCAAGATTGGAAGCGAGTCAGCCACTCGCTCAATCTTGCTCTTCTCTTGCTCGCACATGCATCATCACCCACATCCACCTTGTAGTCGTCAAACCAAAGACCGCCGCTCTGCTTCTTGAGCAGACTACGCAGCGCTTCAGGGAGCTCCGTGCCCAACGCCTGTTCCAGGTCGTCCAAGTCTACTCGACCCATGTGAAACACGCCATCCAGTCACCAGCTAACTAACGCCGCGTATACTACAGTACCTGCTCAAGCGCATCCGATCACGTACCAGAGCTGCTTACTATCGAGGCTCGGAGCTTTGCTTTTCGCTGGAACCAGCTCACGACATCTGCGAAACACTGAATGAGTCCACTCCATCGCTCCTCCTCCCCCAAGTGCGCCGTTCACTTCCTCTCAGGCCTCACCATGGATGCACTGATCGCGCTCGTCCTCGTCCATACCGCCCTGGCGTGGGTTCCCGTCTGCGACCACGTGCACACCCGACATGTTGTCTGAAGCTTGGAATGATGAATGGACGCTTCGATCTTCTTGAAGCGTCGTACTACAATTCGAAACTACTGTATTTCCCTCGATACAGATACAGTACTGGATTCTTCGAATTCAGTTGTGATTTCTGAGAGAGTGTATGGTACCACTCTTCAAAGGGAATCGACACAAAAATGCTTTGAATAGGCTTGTGAACTCGTAACGATAGCGAGCAAAGCACTCATAGTACCCCAACATACACCAGGCCTCGGCGCTCGATGAGCTGAGCGGAGCGAGGTTCAGCGACCTGGGCAGGCAAGCAAGGCGAAGACACAGCGCTACAACGCGTAATTTTTTTCCTTTCGCCCGAAGGGCGATCACCTTTCCCCTACTTCATATTGATATACATTATACGCCAATTTTCAATCGGAGTGTATAAAAAAGGTGTATAAAGGGGCGCCCCGTCCGGCACAGCATCCAGTGCCTTTCCGAAAATCATGCGATTTTTTTTTTCCAAAACATTAGCGGTACCAAGTACGGTACTGTACTAGTACAGTGCTGGCCAAAACGTTACGCCCTTCCCATTTTTTGTCGTAACTTCCTCAGTTTTCATTGTTTTGACTCCAAATTTCACCAACTCATTCAGCTCAGCGTGCTCTTTCGATTGGTGTGTGAATCAAAACACAATTTGAAACTGAAGGAGTTTCTATACACCAGTCAGATTTTTCACAGCCGCATGCACCGTGGTGGCGACCAGGGAGCCGCAGTGGGTGTCTATCGGGTCGCTCAAGACCGCTGGTAGCGACTATGGCGAGCAGATCCGTGTCGAACGGGTGGTGGTACACCCCCGCTACGACCGCGCGACAATGGCGAACGACCTCGTGACAATGGCGAACGACCTCGCGCTCGTAGAGTTGCGGTACACGAGCGTGGCGGCGCCAGTGTGGCTGTTCAACTTGCAACCGGCGCCGACATCAGGGGTGATTCTGGGCTACGGTGTGACGACTCCGACAGGCATCACGGTCTCGGACGTGCTGCGGTTCGTAGACGTCAGCGTCGTGGCGTCACGGGAGCAGTGCGCAGCGGACTTGCAGCTCGAGATCCACGCATCGATGTTTTGTGCAGGCGGCCAGGCGAACGAGGACGCGTGCGACGGCGATTCGGGCGGGCCGCTCGTGGTCACCGCCACCTCACGCGCGTCGACAGCGGCGGTGTCGGCAATAGTACTACTGTCGACTCGATCTGGATTGACGCGGTCGCTAGGTGATGTATTAACAGCGTCGTCGACAACGACAACGACAGCGGAGTCGGATGGTGCGAGCGAGTCGGGAGAGACGGCGCTGCTCGGAGTCATCAGCTTTGGTCGCGGGTGCGGCGCACAGTTCGTGCCGGGCGTGTACGCGAACGTGTCGGCAGCGTTTGACTTTATTACGAACATGACACCGGACACGCGGTGGACGTCGCCAGCGCCGATGAGAGGCATCGTGGCGCCAGGTCCCCCCAGCTCAGGGACGGGCTCTGGAACTGGCGCTGGATCGACTAGTTCGGGTGCTGCAGGAAAGCAGAGTGGCTCGTTAGATGGCGGTGGGAACGACGCACCTGTTGCTGCTGGTGGTGATGGTGGCGAACGTAGTGACGATAGTCCCAGAACTCCGACGCCCACTACTACTACTGCTGGTGATGGCGTCACTACCGCCCACACGAGCTCTCCCTCATACGACTTTGAGCTGCCAACCGACGTGTCGACGAGCGTGCGCGCAGCCGTGGTGACGTTTCTCGTGGGCGAGTACTCACAGGTCCGCTTCGCGTCGGCCGAGTCGTTGCTCACACGCAGTCGGATCGTGTTCCGGTCGTCTGTGAATCTGTCGGCGATTGAGCACCTGGTCGCAAGCCACGACGCGAAGCCGCTGCACCAGCGGACACGGCGGTTGTTCGCACCAGTGTCATCAAGAGCAACAGACAGTAGATCTGAGTGCTGAGTACTGCTGAGTATTGGAAAGTCCTTGGGCAATGCTGGTTGTCTGTCAATCGCAGTAGAACCACAGTAATCTTCACAACCAGAATCAGAACAACAGTACACGTAAAGTACCGTATTTCCTATGTCAAGGACTGCACACCATAAACCAAGGGTTTGGGTTACTGCGTAAACTCATCTACCAAAAGTATCATTTTTCGCATCTCCATTTTGGCTACCGTCACAACATCACCAATGTACACATCACTCACTTCTGTTGTTGCTGCTGCAGCAACAGGAGCGCCGCCACGCACAATCGAGCGACCGCCAGTCGCGCACGCTCGATAGCGTCAACAGCCTGGAGATTGTCATGCAAGAGGGGCTTGAGCATTCAGGTAATCTGACTGCTCAAGCCTAAATGTACAGAACAATTATGGCCCTACTTAGAGCTGTAGGTTGCGAAAGGAACGCCGTAAAGGCCTCAGCTGGCACGCCTCACGGCCCCACTGGTGCCTTTCGCTACCCATGCAAACATGCACGCCTCCGCGTGATGGTTTCACGCGCCGCAGACGCTCACCCACCCACCACTACCGGCATTTTGCTAACTCGCTTCCTTCTGTCTCTAACTGGCCGCGTGGGCGGGCTGGTGGAGCTATGCCGCATGTGATGAGGGTAACGAGTAATGGCCGTGGTGAGAGGGGGGAGGGCATGATAGGATGAGAGTGAGCGAGAGGACAAAACTACAAGAACTGTTCTTTTGGTGCACCCCATCCATTTGCAACACACTGTAAGTTGGAGATCAAAGCAAAGCTGTGTATTCGTCTATGTTTCTCTTCGTCATCACAGTTACATATTGACCAAACAGCTCGGCCACACAGAATGCGCAACCTTGTGAGAGCATTCACAAGGCTGCGCGTTCAGTGTTGTTGCTCGTGCTGCCTCCACCTCAAAAGCAGCCAACCCGTACAGTATGTGCTCGGCAATCGCCGCATCAGGCGATATTCAATAAATTGGTGACAAATGTGTGACTTTGTGTAACTTTTGCACCTCTTGGCAAAAGAGACTCAGGTTTTTGATCTTTGGGCTGTGATTGGCTGGGATCATGTTGTGTTTCTTTAGATATTGTAGATCTCAACATTGGAAATACGGTACTGCAGAATAGCATCTACAACGTACAAAAAACTTCAAGTTGTTACAATAAATGATTGCAAAAAGTGTTTCAAATAATTTCATAGTCCCACGGTTTGATTATAGGTAGTTTCTTTTTTGTTCATATTTTATGATCAAAAATGTTACTAACTGTAACGTTAGTTTGTTTTCCAGGAACTTGTACAAGTTTCAAATGGAAATGGCGATGCTGACAACGAGTGCGGCGGAGCTGGAACGCAAGAAGAGCGAGCTTGCGCAGCTCCTTGCGCGTCGCTCCGAGTGGGTCGCCGCGCAAGAGCGCGCTCTCGTCCGCCAGCGCGAGCTCGAGCGGCTGCTAGGGCTTTCCGCGAGTCCAGTGCCTGCGAACACGTACGCTTTCTTGCACGTTGCAAACGAGTTGCGGGTAGTCGCTGATACGGACTGGCGTGTTGCGTATAGAGTGGTGGAGAATGCCGAGCGCATCGCGGCGAACAAGAAGGAGGAGCTAAAGCGGCTTCAGGAGCAGGCAGAGGTATGTATGCGTATATGTGCGTATGTGCTTGTGTGTATGGAAGCGGCGATCCAACGTTGACAGTACCGCTGAACGACGCCACGTAGGAGAAGCGCCGGACGACCGAGACGCTCGCAAAGAAGCTGGAGAAGTTTCTCCACCGCAGCAAAGCGCAGGCAGCGAAGCGCAAGCGCGAGCAGGAGACAGCGAACGAGGCGGTGGCAGCAGCGCCAAAACGAATCGCAACGGCGCCTCCACCTGGGACGTTCCACCCATGTACGTCGGAGACAACGGCACCTTCTTCATCCACTCCTCACTGCTTTAGACGCGAGACTGACTGACTGCGTGGCGATGTATACTCCCAGTTGCACCAGCGCCACCGTCGCTAAACTGGGACCGTGCTGCTCGCTTTCGGATTGCGACACGCTACTTGCTGCAAACTGGACAGGTGGGTGCAACAAAAGCGTCGGGGACGAATGTGTCGGCTGCACCGCCAGCTCGTGACGTACACTCATTGGTTCTGTCGTCGTCGGTGGATCTGTGACTCCGTGTGGCATGGGAATCGCAGCGGATCTCGTACGCGAGTCGGTCAGTGCGGCTGCCAGAGGTCGCCGGGCTGGCACCTGTTGACGTGGATGACGAAGCCAGAGAGGGACCGACGTGGTGTCCTGGCGGCCAGTCGTCTGAACTCCCGACGTTCGTCTCGGGCAAGAGCGGTGCGTTCCTGATTCAATGACGCAATGACGTCATAGAGAATGTAACATGAGAGTGACACTCACGTGACGTGCTCTCGTAGACCGCGTGAAGGCGTTCATCGACCTGGAAAAGCAAGCGGTCGAGGACGCATGTGAACTGGTCGAGAAAGACCCGAGTCTCGAGACTCCAGACGCTACCAACGCACGTAGAATCCGAGTCGCGGCACGCCAGTCAGCGTTTCTCCTCAACGTCACTGGGAGCGTACAGTGGTCGACCGCTGCTACGCACGCCCGAACGTCGGTCTCTGCCGTCTTGGCGGACGTGATAGGGAAACAACACGGTCAGCTGTGGCGTGGGGCCTCTCTGCGCGGACAACTAAACAAGCGGCGCCACCGTCAACGCCAGTTTGCAGCGCTGTTCGCAGAGATGGAGGCGTGGCTCAGCGAACTCGGGCGAGCAGCTGGCAACAACAGCGACAGCCGCACGAGTAGCCACGACGTGATGACGATCCCGCTGGCGTCGGTAGCGTCGTCACCGTCCGGGGTGGCGATCAAGCCGTTCAGCTTGGAACACGACTCTGTGCTACGGCAAGTGCGGTCGTACGGACTCGCGCGCACTGAAGCTGCACCGACGGGACCAACGACGGGGCTCCGAGTCCCAGGACGAAAGAAGAAACTGGACCCGATGAAGTGAGTGTGCTAGCGCATCAGCAACTGGGCTTGTTCACACGACACGCAGCGCTAACCTCGGGTCTCGCCTTGTATTAGCACACTGTGCATGTACGAGCTCGGCGGCGTGTGCAACGACGGAAACTGTCCGTATCAGCACCAGCGAGACTTCGAAGACGCCTCGGATGTGGAGGACAGCGGGGACGACGAGGACGCGAACATGTCGGGGCTGCCGTGTCTATCGAGAGAGCAGCTGGGTCTGCTCCAAGACTTTGTCGACCTTCGATCGAAAGTGTCGCGCAAGTGGCCGGTCATCACTGGCCGCGGACTTCCACCAGTGCCGACAGCGGTGCGTCGTCGCTCATTGTGCAGGTCGATGAGATCGTGGGTCGTCTTGCTAACTGTTCGTGATGGTGCCTTGTTTGCTCAGCTCCCACCGGTTGTACTAGTAGACGCGAATCGGGGCGATCTAGGAGACAGCGGACACAACAGCACAGGTGCGCGCCAAGAGATCGTCAAGAGTGGCGAAGCGGAAGCCAACGACAGCACGGGCGACTTCCTTCAGCTCGAAGACTACGATGAGACGCGTGTCGGCTCCGCAGCAGAAGGCGGTGCTGGCTCTCGGTACTGCCAATCGGGCGACACGGTCGACGCGTCGAAACGGGTGCTCGGAGCGAGGATTGCGCGCCGTCCCGAGGACACGGACGCGTGGCTGCTGCTGGCAGTGCATCAGCTGGACTTTGAAGTCAAGCTCAGGCAAGTTTGTTTGCACACGTTCCAATCACTCCTCCCCCCAGCTCGACTTACTCTTGTGCGTCGTTTGCTACTCTGTGTTCTCTGAAGCGACGACACGGCGCGCGTCTCCGAGTCGACTCGTCTCTTGGAGCAGCTTACAGCGATCTTCCAGTGCCTTCACCTGCGAGCATTCTCGAGCTCGTCGACGCCTGTCCTCGACGTCTCGAAGCTCGAGCTGAGCTTGCGCACGCTCTCGCGAGCGCTCGAGATCGAAGCGAACGCGTACTGCGAGGCGCTGTGGTTGCTCTATCTGCATTTGAGCACCCTTCTCCCCAAGCGCGACTTTGACGTGGAGTTCGAAATGACTGAGCAAGCGAACCAGTTCATTCCGGGCTCGCATCGGCTCTGGGTGCGCTACATGGCCGCTGGGAGGCTCGAGTCGACAAAGTTCTCCGAGGCACTGCACAGCAAAGCCCTGTGCCACGTCGCGACGGCAGGGTCGTTCCCACGCGACGAGAAAGGGTCGAGTTTGTCGGGACTCTTGACGGCGATCGTGATCCACTTGTGTATCAAGCTCCATAGTGCCGGGCGGACTCGACGCGGCCTCGAGCTCTTGGCTGTGCTGCTGCAAATCAAAGCGACGACCGCTGAGACAGCGCCGGTCGAGTGGTGCGAGGTCGTCCGTGGTTGCATGAGCTGGAGCGACTTGGCGACGCTGGCGATGGTTTACGCACACATGCTCCTGTTTCAAGAGGTTCCAAGCCACCTCCACAAGTGGCTGCGCGTCTCAGGTGGCCAGCAGATCCACGTCCCAGCGTTTGTGTACACGGTCGAGCTGTTCCAAGGCGACAGTGTTCGCTTGACGCAACTGCCTCTCGGCGACGTGCATGCTGGTGCGGACGCGTACAAGCGTGCGTTCGATTTGATCGACCAGAGTGAGGGCGTGGCGTCACGGCGGTTCCTGGACGTCGTTGTGAACAACTGGCTGATCCTAGAGGCCTTCCTTGACGCGAGAGAGCGCGACTCGGGCGTTGCCGACTTTGATCGCTTCGTACAAGAGCAGCGAAACGTGCTCACAACGCTTCCAGGCGCGTGCTTCACAGCTGCAAAGTTACTGCTCGTCGGGTGCGATCCTGATCGTTCGACGACAGCGCGCCAGTTGGTGCTTGCCATGCTGGACGAAGCTTCCGACGACAAGTTCCCAGAGGCGCTCCACTACTACTTGTGTGCGCTTCGAGGCTTCCAGCAACTGTTCGTGGCTGCGGGCGTTGCGCAGCTGTCTGTCGACGTCGACGCGGCCGTGCGTTTGGTTGCGAACGTACACACTGTGGATCGAGATGAGCTCGCAAGCTCCGTCTCGGAAATCAAGGCGGAGACGAACCCGTTCGCGAAAGCAAAGATGCTCAAGCGGTGGCTCTTTCACCTATTCACTGCGTGGATGGACGAGCTCGCAGCGGCAAGCCGCCGCCTTGGCGAAGACAATCCGACGTCCCACAACGTCGATGTGTACGTCGCACTGGCGATTTGCCAGCTCATGAGCGTGCTGCTGGAGCCATCAGTCGCGGTCGAAGCTGCTGAGCTCCTCCTGCGGTCGTCCAAGCTCCTGTATCTTCCTGCAGAAGCGCGTCAGCTTGTGTGGTCACTGCGCTTCGTCCTGGAGATGGATACGGCCATGCACAACCACGCGGAGCAAAGAACGCCTGAGCTGGCAAAGAGCGTGCGAGCAGCGAGTGTGCAGCTCTTCCGACGGTACATGGAGAGCATGAATGTCGCGACCGAGGCGATCGCGCTTGCGACGAGCCGGATCTCGGCTGCTGCGACTCGGGACGGGATCCAAGCAGCAGTGTTCGAGTGTTTGTACCCACAGCACTCGCCCTGGCTCCTGCTCGATGAGAACCTGGCGCTATTGGGCCTGTGCACGTCGTCCGTCCCCGAGTTTGAGCTCCCGAGCCACTTCCGCTCGTATCACTACTGGCTGTCGCCGTCGCCGGATTTCTGCGTGAGCTATGCCGGTACGCGAGCGCTTGGTTGCCTGTCGATTGGTTGCTCACTCGAACTGGTCTCGGCTGATCGCTCACGGTGGGATGAATGATGGAATACACCAAACACCAGAGGTGGCGTCGCAGCACTGGGAGTGGCGCAAGGTCCGACAAGGACTGACGAGGTGTTTGCTGGACTCGAGCTCACACGATGCGGCACTGAGAGCTCTCGTCGCGCTCGACGTGCGGAATCGGAACCTCAAGGGCGTGGCGAGAGTGCTGGACGACGACCTGAAAGCGGATCCGTTGTCGGTCGAAGCTTGGAGCCTCGTAGTTGGCATGGAGATCCTCTTTGGCGAGACGGGGACCGACCGGACCAGCGAACTGGTCGCTGAAATGACCAAGCGCGAGCTTGCGCTTCGAGCGAACGCGTTCAATGATGTGGAGCTCCTCAGCCGCGTGAACGGCTTCCCGAGCTCGTTGCTTGCAGCAGTGACTGCGACATCGGCGCGCTTCCACGGCCGGAGCTTACATCGCGTGCCGAACGCAGTGCTCATGATGGACGACCTCGTCTCGCTGGACCTGAGCAGCAACTTCTTGGTCGAGATCCCAGCAGCGATCGGTCGCTTGGGAAAGCTCGAGGTGCTCAACGTCTCGCAGAATGCGCTCCTCGAGCTGCCAGCGTCGCTGTCGCAGCTGTCGGCGCTGCGTGTGCTCGACGCGTCGCACAACAACCTGCGGACGGTTCCTGGCGCGCTCTGGGTCCATCTGCTAGCGCTCCAAGAACTGGACTTGAGCGCGAACGTGCTCGCCCACCTCCCAGCGCCACCACTTGCGCGGTTGCAAGCGCTCCGCACGCTGCAGATTGGCGACAACTTGCTGGCTGCAGAGAACGTGGCGCAGATTCGAGCTCTGCTTGGCTCCACGTGCGCGGTCCACTGTGAGCACGAATCCACAGCGCCGGACGCGGACGCACCCGCACCAGTGACTGTGGCTGTGCAGAACGCGCTGTCGTCCAGCAACAGAAGCGCTCAAGACGGCGAGTCACCAGCCTCAAGCGGACTGGAAGACGGCGAAGTCGTGGCTGAGAGCGGACTGGAAGATGACGAAGTCGTGGTTGAGAGCGCACCGGACGGCTCGCCTCCTTATACGGGCTCAGGTGCTTCGAACGACGACGGACCAGGCGACAACAACTCGATGGAAGCATCGCTCGAGTGCGAAGGTGAAGAAGTCGTTACTGAAGCGGGGGTGATTGATGCGGACACGAGCGCGACCAGCGAAGCAACTGGCGCGAGCACAGGCGACGCGATCTCGCTCGAGGAGTTGGCGACTGCTACTCAAGCGTCTGAGACGCCATCACAAGCGGAAGAAGTCATGACGATCGTTGCTCCTGGCGCAACGAGCGGGGACAACGGAACTGTGCGTGTACAGACGATCACTACGGCCGCGACGTTCTACGACAGGTTCAAGATGTACCTGCATGAGAACCACTTAACGCGTGCAGAGGTCCAGGAGCGCCACCCAGCGCTCTGGCAGAAGTTCGTCGAGAGCCAACTGTTTCTGTGCTCGGGCTTGGGGAGCTGCGTCATGTGCGATCGTCCGAACGACGGTCGGAACCAGCGCTTCAACACCATGGTGCTGTGTCCGACTTGCATGGCCTGTGCGCTGATCGTGCAAGCGAGACCTCGCGAGCAGATTCAGAAGGACGCGCTGACTGAGTCGAAGGAAAACGACACGTAAGGCGAGGCGAGCCAGTGGGGGCGTAGTGAGTGACAAGGAGACGGTGGTGCATTTGGTGCGTTTGTGAAATGGATGGATCGATGCCGATCGTGACTGTCTTTCAGTGGACTACGCCTTGCGGTGCATGCGGTCAGCCAATCCGCTGCGGTACTGGTAAGCGTTGAGAATGTTCTGCTCTCTGCACAGCGTGCGTCGGTCGAGGAGCTGCTCTGCGCCGCCAGTGTCGCCTTGGTCTTGGCACTGGGAGGACCCATCGTGGCTGAGCAGAGTCGACTCGGAGGCCTCCGAGCTCGACGAGTTCGTGTTGTTGTCTCCAGGCAACGTAACGTCGCAGTTGCCGTTGATGCGCAGATACGACAGCGCTGGCAGGCGGCTGAGCACTCCGGTCTGCAAGGCCTGCACCGTCAAGCGGTTCCCGTCGAGTCCGAGCCTCTCGAGATGCACGAGGAGCTCCATTTCGCGCGGAAGCTCCGGACCGAGTGCGTTGTAGTCGAGATCGAGCTGCACGAGGTTGCGCAGACGCCGAATCTCGGATGGGACCGTGCGGATCCGATTCCGGCTCAGTCCGAGGTGATTGAGCACTCGGAGCTTCGTGACAGCGACGGGGAAGACTGCAAGCTCATTGCTGTCGAGTCGCAGGTCGCGAAGCTGGAACGGGAACACGGCAGGAGTCGTCGGGAGACTCCGGAGACGATTCCGTTCGAGGTAGAGCGCTACCAGGCTCTTGAGCTCCGAGAGCTCCTGTGGAAGCGTTGCGAGCACGTTCCCACTGAGAGCGAGGACACGGAGAGAGGTGAAGAGGGAGATCTCGGGCGGGAGCGCAGCGATGCGGTGGTTCGTGAGCCAGAGCTCAGTGAGGTGGTGCCCCTGCTCGTGCGCGATGACGTGTCGGGGAAAGAGCTGGTACGTGATAGGGACGCGACTCGAAGCACTGAGATCGAGGCGAGCGGCTCTGGATCCTGAAGCTTTCGTGTGGTTCGCGTGCTTCTTCTTGGCTCCGCTAGCGTTCTTCAGCATTGGGGCGACGCCAGCGCTTGGGCTGCTTGCCATTGTGACTGGTCGGTCGCCTTTGAAAGGAGGTGGGGTGGGAGTGTGGGCGATGCAAGGGAACCGTTACTGTCTGCTGACACTCCTGACTGTGACTGTGACTGCTACTACTGAAACTACGCGACTAGCGAGACGGCAACGCGCTGTTCAACTGCAGGCTCTCCGACCGCCTGCTCTCGTGTAGTGGACACTGTTGTTTGTGTGTCGGTCCGGCTCCAGTTCGTTAGTCAGTCCCCCAGCTGCCAGCCTCCATCACGAACTCGGCGTCGCCGTATTCGTCCCAGTCCAAGGACTCGAGGAACCGGAAGAGCGAGCCGTAGTTGCTCAACAGACTCGAGAGCGACTCGCCCGCTGGGAGCCCTCGCCGGCCGTGGCGGTGCTTGCTGCGCCGTGGCCGGTCGAGGTGCTTGATATCCTGCCCTTCCGAGTTCCGGTGTGCGTAGAAGCAGTGGGGACCGAACGGACACGACCCGATCACGCCGTTAAAGTACTTGCACTCGCGCACCGAGAGGTGGCTCTTGTACGCTTCAACGACCGCCTGCTTCGCGTCGCCCGTGCAGAACGAGAGCGACGGCACAATGTAGTTGCTTGGGAGGCGACACGCTGGACACGAACGCGTCACTTCGGCTTCCATGTCTTTCGACTGACGCCACGAGCGCAGGCAGTCCAAGCAGAAGCAGTGGTCGCAGCCTGTTTGTTCATAGTACACGGGTTCGTTAGACCAACAATGCGCTCGTACTATACCTACAAGGGAGTGAACGAGCAGCCGTTAGAGAGCAGAGACGTACTGAGGAGTCCAAAGTACTTGCCCGCTTCCACGACGTCGTCGAAGCAAATGCCGCACGTGTGGTCGCGCTCGCCCGCGTCCACAGCTCGCTGGTTGGTGCTGCTGGGAGCAGCTGACGCAGCGGTGCTCTCGCGTGGCTGAGCGACACCACGCGTGTCCGTCGGCACATAGTGGCGCAGTCGACAGTACTGTCCGTACTTGCAGTTGCCACGCACGAAATACGGACAGTCGACCAGCGCGGCTGCCGCGTTCAAGTGGTCCTCTTCCGTCATCTCACAGTTCGCGGCTGACGGCGGCAGCGTGTGCGAGTACGAGCAGTGGCTGCCGTACTTGCACTTGCCAAGCACAAAGAAGCGGCAGAGCACTGGCGGCGGCGGCTTGGGCTTGGGCTGTGGGGTTGAAGCGGCTGGTGCTTGCGTTCCGTGGCGACGGCCAGTCTGTCGGTTGCTGCTTGCTGACTGCACGAGATGCGCAGGAGGTTCGTACGCATAGTCGTCGTACAAGTAGCCGTCGCTGTCGTAGTCGTCGTACTCGTCAAAGTACGCACTGTCGTCCGACTCGGACTCGCTACTGCCGTACGCCCGCGGGTCCCACGCCGCATCGCGGAAGTACGTGCCGCTGTCGTCGCTCGAGTCGTCGTCCGAGGCGCTACCAAAGCGGCTACGCGAGCGTGCAAACAGAGGATCTTCCGTCATCCTCCCTACTGTGTTCATCCATTCATGCTCGGTCGGATCCCCAATGGGCAGTGGAGACACACGCATCCACGTACGTGGCGGAGGCGGCAGGCGGTGCAGCAACAACACTTACAGCGACAGCAGCCGGAGGAGGCTGGCCTCGATTGCGACGGCGCGGAGCTCTTGGACACACGCAGCATGAGTGTGTGCGGCATCAGAGCTTTTCGACAGAAGCGGACGTGAGAATACGCAAAAACACGCACCGGGGTGCCGCAGCCGCCGGCGCGTTGTTTGTGCGGTGCATTATGATGCAGCAGCAGAAGTAGAAGAGAAGGGTGGGGCACGTCGAGGCGCCTCGCGCGTGGGAGCTTGACGCACGAAGCGAAGCGCGCGTGTCGGGCGGGCGACTGTCAGCACGAAGAAAAACGTCCGAAAGGTCTTGACATGCACCTCCAGGTTGCGCAAAGATATTCGCAGTAATTCGATTCTGGACTTTGATACAAGTGTTTGTATGAGAGCAGTATATCCTTTCTTGATTGATACTATAACTTTCACATGTGATAGCGTTGTATAGTGCGAAAATCAAGGGAATACTGTACTGCACGACTGTGAGCTGACAGTGGCTTGTCCGAGATTGACGAACAGGATCTGTTCGTGGAGAAGCTGCCAGACCATGTGCTTGCCACAACGCCAAGACAAAGCTGCAGTCGTTATCCAAGCTGAGCTTAACAGCAAAGCAGCAAAGCTATACAGTAATAATATAACAGCACAGCGCGTTGGTGACCACAAGTGGTGATTCACAAGCTGTGAGAATCACAACTGCTCATGGCAAACTTCTCTGACTCAAAATCTGCTCGCGCAGTATGCGGCCCACTGTGAACATTTTTCTTGCTCAAAATAGCGTTGGACAGAAAAAAACCCAGAAATCCCGCCACAGCTGCCATTCGACCTGGATGTTTGGTCCCGAGGGGTTGTCCCTCGACTAATTGGACGCTCCCGTTCCTCTATAATCTTATCAATCATCACAACATGTACATTGAATTTGAAAGGTCTAGTCTACCTAACTGTCAGCATCACTGTTGAAATCGATACCCGGCGCATAGCGACGGTCAAGAAGTTCCGAACCCTCTAACTCGCGCAACGCGTTCTCGCTCTCATTCGCCAACAAAGCCGCCAAGACGCCAGTAAGGGAACGACCGACTGACGAAGCAGTAGCACACCCATCCCACACAACACCTCGACCTGTAGCCGCTCCACTGCGTGACAGGAAGAGAAGAAAGTAGCGCCGGTCCCCCGTTGTTCGAATTGCCGCCGTCACGCTGTCTCTCTCTCGCACTCGATCTCTGTCGCTGTCAAGCTACCAGCAACTGCCTGCCGACGTCAACGCCGAGAGCCCCCCGCAGCAGGCGCCCTCGTGCACAATGGCGACACCCGCGAACGCCGCTGCCGTTCGCAGCTCGGGGCGCGGAGACGACGCATTCATCGACCGCATGCCGCACCACAACAGCGCGTGGAAGCGCTTCGTGCTGCAGTACCGCGTCATTGAGTTTGCGTGCACGGGCGTCATGTTCGGCTTCTCGCTCTTCTTCTCGCTCATCGAGGTCTACCAGCGCGACATCCCGCACGTCGAAGTGCGCCTGTCGCTGAACGAGACGGTCTGGGCCCGTGCGCCATCGATTGACCTCGTCAAGGGCAAGGAGCAGGGTACGTCCCGCTGTCGTCTACGACGGTTTTAAGAGGAAACAAAGGCGTGTGACTAACATACGTGCTGCTGTGCTCGCTCCAGTGCCCATGTGGATGCTCTCGGGCGGCGGCGTCGCCATCCCGATCCTCTCGAACCTGTTTCTGAACTACGTGCTGCCCAAGTTCAAGCGCGTCCGCGTGATCCCGCACGACACGCGCGACTTCGTGCTGAGTCTGTTCCAGTCGGCCGGCCTCGCTCAGCTGCTGACGCAGTTTATCAAGAACCAGACGGGCCGCTTCCGTCCGTGCTTCTACGACATGTGCGGCTGGAACAAGGACGTCCTCTGGGACGGCGTCACGAACCTCTGCTCGCTGCCGCACTGGGAGAAGGAGGCGCGGAAGAGCTTCCCGTCTGGCCATGCGTCGTTCGCGTGGTCCACGATGCTCGTGCTCACGGTACGTTGTTTCCTTCTTCCTGGCTTCTCATTCACTCGTGCGACTGGGGAGCTGACGGTAGACGCGTGCCTTTGTTTCGCTCTCGCCCTTTCTCTTTAGCTCTATCTGCTCGGTCGCTCGCGCCTCAACGCCGAGAACCGGAGCGACTCGATCCTCCGTGGTGGCCGCAAGTCGTTCAAGCTCTTCTTGTGCTTCACGCCGTCGTTCGTGGCAGCCTGGGTCGCTGTGACGCGCTCTGTGGACAACTGGCATCACTACAGCGACATCCTGGTGCGTCTTCTATGCTGTGTTGGACTCTCTTGTCTGGTAGTATACAAAGTGTGCGGCTCTCGAGTGTGCTGACATTAGAGCGAGCCACTCCATTGCTTCGTCTACAGGCCGGAAGCATCATCGGCGCTGTCTCTGCCAGTGTCGCGTACAGCTACAACTACGGCTCCGTGTTCAACTGGGAGTCGGCGGGCGTCCCGAACCAGGAGTGCCACAACCGGCGCAAGGTGCGCATGCATGTGCTGCGCGAGAAGCGGCGGCAGCTCCTGCAGAAGCAGGTGTCCGCCCGGTCCGACGACACGACGCTCACAACGTCGCTCTTGGACCGAGAAAGTGACATCGTGCGCTTCTTTGTGTGACTGCGCCGACGCTGCTGTGCTCAGCGAAACGACCGAGAGCTCGTGGACGTGGATGGAAGCGGCGACCGCCTCGACGCAGCCGACGGCCCCGTCCCACGCCCAGCAGCGAGCTCATCGACGTACGACCACCTGCGCAAACCCACGGGCGAGTTCGTGATCAACGTCAGCTCGAACGGCAGCGTCACGGCCACTGGCAACGCCATTGGCGCGTCGCACGGCCACCACTAGTCGGGCAGACTGGCAGGCGAGTGGCGCTCCATCGAATCCATCGTCGATTCCGTTCCCCATCGCCTGTCGTCGCGTCCACTCGCGTTGTGAGCACCACGAGATGGACACAAGCAGCCACAGCCACGCAGTGAGAGAAAAAAGCATTTTGGCAGCAATTATTCACTTTTTCTGGCTGGGTTCACCTCTTGGGCCGAGTCTTGGCACAAATTGTTGACGCAAAGTCCATAATGGAGGATGCTGCGGACGCGTCGCTGCTGCTCCCACCGCGGTGGCTGCCGTACGAAAAGGACGTCTTGGAGGAACTGCACGCTGAGGACGGGTTGCTGATCATGGGCCGCGGGCTCGGCGTGCAGCGCGCGCTTGCGTGCTTTGCGCGCCTCCATTGCTCGCCGCGCTGCCTCGTGCTCTGTCTCAACGCGAGCGAGCGTGTGACGACGCTGCACCAGCAGCTCCTGGCGCTCGGGCTCGACCGGCGGACGCTTCCCCGCGTCATCGACGCCAAGAGCAGCGCACAGGAGCGTGCGCAGCTCTACAAGCGCGGCGGCTGCCTCGTCATCACGTCGCGCATCCTCGTCGTCGACATTCTCAACGGCGTCGTCGACACCAAGGTGTGCATTCTGTAACGTAGCCACGCTCAAGCGCGTTGCGTGTTGCACCAGCTGACTGACTCGAGTCTTTGCTACCAGATGATCACGGGGCTGCTCGTAAACGACGCACACCGCGTGACAGAGACGTCGATTGAAGCGTTCATCATCCGCTTGTACCGCGAGCAGAACCGCGACGGCTTCCTCAAGGCGTTCTCGGACGACACGAGCGCGCTCGCGTCCGGCTTTAGCAAGATGGAGCAGGTGCTCAAGCACTTGTACGTGCGCCACGCATTCCTCTACCCGCGCTTCCACGTCGCTGTGAACGCGTGTCTCGCGGCGCACCAGCCTGAAGTGTACGAGATTGAAGTCGCGTTCACGCCGCTCATGCGTACAATGCAAGAGGCGCTGCTCGTAGCGCTCGAAGCCACGATCAAGGAGCTACAGCGCAGCACCAAAGCGCTCGACGCCTCCGAGCTCACGATGCAGCGTGCGCTCGCCAAGTCGTTCGGTGCAACGATCCGCCGACAGCTCGATCCGCTCTGGCACAAACTGCCCGTCAAGACGAAGCAGCTCGTGAGCGACTTGTCAACGTTGCGGCAGCTGCTCGCGTACCTCCCGCGGTACGACGCGATCTCGTACTACGCGTTCCTGCTCAACCACGAGCACGTGAGCGGCCAGCAGCGGTTCCCGTCGCCGTGGCTGTTCACAGAAGCAGCGGACAAGCTGCTGAGTGCAGCGAAAGAGCGACTGTACCGAGTCGTGGATAAGAAGACGCAGCGGCCCATCAACTTGCGGCGCTTGGCGTCTGGGACCGCGGCTCCGACGCCTGAGAGCGCTGAGCTCCAGTTCGTGCTGGAAGGGAACCCCAAGTGGGAAGCGCTCGTCCAAGTGCTCGACGAAGCGAACGAAGAGCGGCGGAAAGCGGGCGTTATGAACCAACGAGGAGCCGTCAGTGGCGGCGCGAGCGTGCTTGTGATGGTCAAGGACGAGCGCACGTGTGCGCAGCTCCGTGAGTTCCTGAGCCTCGGTGAGAAGGAGACGATGCGCCGGCGGTTCGGCCACTACCTGCTGCAGAAAGAGGCTGCGCTCCGGAAGAAGGGTGGAGCATTGGCCTCGCTCGGTGTGGAGCAGCGGCTGCTTCTGGACGCTGCGAAGAAGTTCCGCTCGAATGAGCTCTCGTTCGAGCAGCCGGTGGCGGTGGCGGGAGGAGGACTGATGACCGCAAAGAACGCGAACGCGAGCAAGAAGCGCGACCACGAAGACGCAGCAGCACGAGCACCGCAGCTCAGTGAGGTCTCGAGCTTTGGGATGTCGTCAGACGAGCTGGAGCATCTCATCCGCTCGCGGGACGAAGAAGCGCGCACGACAAAGTTACTGCGGGGCGGTGGTTTGTCTACGTCTTCGTCATTGAACGCGCCTCGTGCCGGTGCGAAGACGTCGACGCTGTCGCTGCAGCTCGTGGACCCACTGGACCAAGTTGTGATCTGCACGTACGACCAAGCACGGACGCATGGGTACGGCTCGGCGTCGCTCCTGCAGGACCTCATGCCGACGTGTGTGGTGCTGTACGACCCAGACATGACGTTCATCCGCGAGCTGGAGGTGTTCCAAGCCACGACTCACAGTGGATCGTCGTCGGCGGCGGCTTCTTCAGCGCCGACGCTCGAGATCTACTTTATGCTGTACGACGAGAGCGCCGAGCAGCAATCGTACTTGAGCGAGATCCAGCGAGAGAAGCGCGCGTTCGACACGCTCATCCGTCAGAAAGCGCACTTGATGCTGCCTGCGAACGTGTACGACCTGCCGTTCCACGTCAAGATGCAGCGGCAGCAGCAGCCCGAGTACAGCATGGACACGCGCACAGGCGGACGCGGCACAAAGGCCCAGCGTGCAGGCGTGAAGGTCGTTGTGGACGTGCGCGAGTTCCGGAGCGCGCTGCCGTCCATGCTGCACAAAGAAGGGCTCTTGGTGCTGCCAGTCACGCTCGAGATTGGCGATTACATCCTGTCACCGCACATCTGCGTCGAGCGCAAGAGTGTGAGCGACCTCTTTGGCTCGCTCAACTCGGGTCGGCTGTTCAACCAAGCGGAGAACATGCGGCGGTTCTACCAGACACCAGTGCTGCTCATTGAGTTCACTCAGGGCAAAGCGTTCTCGCTCCAGGACGCGTCCGACATTAGCTCAGAGATCCTCGCGACGAACATCATCTCGAAGCTCACGCTGCTCGTACTGCACTTCCCGTCACTGCGTATCGTGTGGTCGCGCTCGCCGCATGCGACAGTGGAGCTCTTCAAGGTCATCAAGAGGAACCAGGAGGAGCCCGACATGGAAGCGGCGGCGGCGCTCGGCAACGGACTGGGCGGTGGTGGTACTGGCAGTGAAGGCCCTGCGGTTGGTACTACTGCAGAGCCAGCGTCATCTGAAGCGCTGGATGACACCGTGGCGACAACACCAGCGACAGTCCCAGTCGGCACGAACGCGAACGCGAACGCGTATTACAACACGAACGCGATCGACGTGCTGAAGAAACTGCCGGGCATCAACGAGCACAACTACCGGAAGGTGCTCGCGAAAGTGGGCAACCTGGCCGAGCTCAGCCGCCTGACGCTGGACGAACTGACGCAAGTCATCGGCAAAGTGTGCGCGAAGAAACTCCATGCGTTCTTCACCACGAGTCTGTAAATCTGAAGAATCAATCACCTCATTGTTCCATTTGAAAATCATGTTGGGAGTGAGTGGCGTCACGAAAGACTCGACACGTTCACGTTCACGTTCACGTTCGATGCGATTTCGTGGAGGGAACGTGGACGAGTCATCTGCTGTCCTGCACAGGAGTTCGTTTGTTCTCTTCTTCCACGTTGTCTATCGCAAACGCGCGAACCAGAGCGCACGCACGTCCGTGGCACATGAGGGCCTAGTACTTGAACACCTGCGTGCCTGTGTAGTTGAGTTCCTTGAGCAGCCCCTGGAGCTCGCCCTGCGACTTGTCCTTCGCCTTGTCGCCCGAGATGTGGTACATCATGGGCGGTGGACCGCAGACGCACACGAGGTTGTCGTCCGACGGCGGCGGCATGAACTCCTCAATCATCTCCTTCGAGACAAAGCCCTTGAGCCCCGTCCACGTCTCGGCCGGGTTGCTCAGCACGTGCACGACCTTGAACTGCGGGTACAGGAACTGCAGCGCGTCGACCTCTTCGCGCAAAATGATGTCCTCTTCCGTCACGTTCGCGTAGATCAGCACGAGCTCGGTCTTATCGGCTGGGTTGCGGCAAATCTCCTTGGCGAGCTGGAGCATCGGTGTGATCCCCGAGCCACCCGCGATCATCCCGATACGCTTGTACATGTTCGGCTTGTACTCGAACTTGAGGAACGGCCCTTTCATCTCGAGCACGTCGCCTTCCTGGAGCTCCACGATGAACTTGCTGAGCAGCCCCGACGGGTACCCCTTGACCACGAGCTCGATGAAGCCCTTCTCCGCGTTGACGTTCGTGGGTGTGTATGGTCGCACGACAGTCTTGCCGTCCACGGTTGCCTTGGCGAGCAAAACGCTGGCGGTCGTGATACCCATCTCGTAATCCTCGCCTGGCAGGTCGAACACGAGGCGCTTCGTGTTGTGCGTCACGCTCTCAACGCTGCGCACGCGGAAGGCGCGGAACTCGCTCGGGCTCAGCGCCGTCTTCTTCTCGCCGTCGCTACCCTCGCTATGCGCAGAGGCCGCCATCGCCGACACAGACATGAAGCTCAGCGCGGCGAGCGGTACGCGGAACGACAACTGTGTGCGTGGGAAGCGGAGGAGAGCGAACATGGCGAGTGTGCACTGCTGTTTCTGCTGCTGACGCTCCGAATCGAATGGGCGAATGAGTGATTGTGCGGCTCCAGAGAATTCCAGCCTGTAACTCCTCGTGACTTGTTTTCAGCATGGTCGATTTGATGTGCCCGCCATGCTGCTGTAAGTACGAGTCGAAATATCGCAAATCGATATTTCGAGGTTCAGATTTGGTAACAGATAAAACCAAAAGTCCGGAGTTGGACGCCCCACAAAGTCCCGTGGGTGCGAGTCGTGTTCGTGCGTGTGGTGAGCGCAGCTACTTACAACTCAGCTGATCCCTACCACGAGTCTCTCGAATCGCTGCCTGTCATCCCCGAAGGACACTGCTAGGAGGAGAGAGAGAGGATCTCTCCAACTAGCCATTGGCTCAAGTCGACGGACGAGTGACGCACGCTTACGCCGAGTCGGCGATCGTCACCTCCACCTCGACACCCGGCTCGATCGAGATCGACGTGATCTGCTTCACGATGTCCGACGGCGCGTGCAGGTCGATGATGCGCTTGTGGATGCGCATCTCGAAGCGGTCCCACGAGTTGGTACCCTCACCACACGGCGACTTGCGCGTCGTCAGGCGAAGGATCTTGGTCGGGAGACGCACCGGGCCGGACACCTTCAGGTTCTTGTCGACGGCGCCACGCTTGAGGTCCGCGCACACTGCATTGCATGGGAAAGTGCCGAAACAGGCAGAAATCATGAGCATGAGCAGCAGTTACAGGGAGGGTATCACGCCAAACCCCTTGCGCTTGGAAGCACACACAAACTGCACGTGCTGCAGTAGCTGTAGCAAAACGCCACGCACCCTTCTCGAGGTTCTTGACGTTGCGGCTCGAGAGCGTAATACGAATGCGGTGGATACGGGTCTCCTCCGCCTCGACGGTCTTCGGCTTGTTGATGAGCGACATGTTGGATAGAGGGCTGCTCGCGCGCAAGAAATACAAGAGTGTCAGCACACCCGTGCGCAGCTGGCATTCGGTAATCGTCCACATTCGCGCGCGCGCTGGACGCAGCGAAGGCGGACAAAGGGAAGCATCCTGCGGGTTCGTAGACACACACGCACCAGTTGCTTTGGACTGTCGGTAACCTGAATCCAAAATGAGCGTGCCGCGAGGACTTTCGAGCTGGTTGCTGCGCATTGGTTGGCTGCGATGAAAAGCCAACACTGTGTGGCTTACGCTATTATCCTGTATGCTTCCTAAGCTAGAGTGGTGTACGTCATACATTCTCTGCTATTTCCGAAAGTGGGATGTGACCCAGTACTGTTGTGTGATATTACATCCAGCTGACATATATTGCTAAGATGTACGAATGTAAGTAAGCGCGGTTGTTTTACTTCCACTTTGGGCACGTCGGTTGCAGCTGCAACTTGCAGACACACACACTCAAACAGCAATGGAGCCGCACATGGTGTCAATCCGCAGCAAAGCCGACCTGGACGCTGCGCTGCAGTAACCAGGCGGTGGGTGCTTCGGCCTTGTCCCGCCCGACGTAATGGCGGTGGGCGTACACTTCCAGATGGTCGACCGTGCTGACGCTGCGGGGCCGTTCAAGTTCGGATCAAAGACGCTTCCACCCTGGCAGCCTGTGATCGTAGCGATCGCCTTCCCGTCTTCGACTGTCTTCATGCTCTACGTCGACAAACTGGACAGTCGCTCCGTATATAACGTACTGGCGACGCTGCTTGAGGATGCGCATAAGGTCAAAGTACTGTGCGACGTGCACTTGGCGGCTGCTTGGCTGCACGCAATCGGAGACGGAGACGACCTCGTACTGCGCAAGTGTGTAGATCTCCTACTCGTGTACGAGCTGTGTGTCAACCCGGCAGTGCGGACGGCAAGCATGTTCCAGATCCAGTCGTGCTTCGGCTTCTCACTTCCCCGGCCCGAGTCCGCGCATGACGTCGAGGACGCGCCTGCGTTCCTCCGGATCTTTCACGTGGACAATGAGAACCACCGCCTTGCAGCTCAATCCAGTGTGTCGCAAGGCGTGGGTGGTACTCTTGTAGTCCCGTATCGAAAGACAATAGTGCCCGACAACTTGGTTGACGGGCGGCTGGTCTCGATCTCAGCGATGCCAGAGTACAGTAACAAGTCGGTCGAAGAGCTCCGATACGAAGACTCGAGCGCACAGTCTCAGTACAAGACCTCTCCACCCAACGCGACCAAGTTGGTTCAGAACGGGACCTCGGACGCGATCCGATCGGACCCAGTTCCACACCGAAAGATCCTTAGAACTCTCGCGACGCAGCTGTCTTGGAACTCGCAAGTGCGTTCAGCTCACTGAAGGCAAGCGACACAAATGGGTTTACGATGACGGCACCAACAAGCTCAACCAGCAATGGAACCGCGTTTGGAGCTCCGTCAAGCTCAGACGGGACGTTCCAGTTCGGTTCGACAAACGCGAGCAGCTCGGTCTTCACGTTCAGAGCACCGACTATACCAGGGGCTTCGTTTGGAGCGTCCACATCGACACCAACGTCTCGCAACCAGCCTGTTGGTCGGCTCTTTAGACGAACTTTGTCAGCTTTCACGGCTTCTCCTCCAGCACTTGCCGTCAAGCGTGTGAAAGCGCCAAAGTTCGGCGCTCCGATGTGGACCATACAAGGAGTGGCTACAAGCGGACTCACCGGCGTCGCCTCGTCCGAGAACTACATCAAGAACGCAGTGTCGATCACGGACGTATCAGCGTGGTGCCAGCTACAGCTGGAAAGGATCTTGACAGAGGCCGTTCAGCAGCTTCTTTGCTACTTCCTCGGACTCTTGACGCACCACAACGTGTCTGCCGACGTTTTCGCCCGCACGAGGCTGCGCTGGGAGCTCGCGGTACTCAGCAACGGCAACCGAAGCGTGTGGTTCGACACGCTCTGGAGCAAGCGCCAGCTCAAGAGCCTCGAGCTTTTGTCGCCCATTCCAGATCTCGCAAGCACGAAAAACCTGGTGCCAGCGGTGCGTTTGGACTGTGGTATGGCTCCTCTGCTCGAGCTGCTTCCGCCCAAGTTCCAGAACGAGATCGTGCGCATTGGTTACGAGAAATCACTCGTGGACATCTGCATCGACGTTGGCCGGTCACCGCACGCGTACACGACACGACGCGAGCGCGTCTTGCTTGGCACAGAGCTCGTGTGCCAGGCAGACGTAGACTACGTGCTCTCTCGGCTTGGTGGAGAGCTGAAGATCGGGTTCGACAACCGCGCTGGGATCGACCGGCAGCTGCACCGCGTCTCGGTCATGCAAAACAAGATGGACGAGATCTACGGTATGACACTACGTGTTGGGCGAACACTGCAGAACGCAGCAGGCGTACTGCTCGGCCTGCTCCTGAGCCCAGAGCATAAACACAAGTCGATTCTGGTGCTTGGCCACCCGGGGTCTGGGAAGACGACGCTGATCCGCGACATTGCGCGGTGCGTGTCAGAGACCGCCGAGAACGTATGCATTATCGACACGTCGAACGAGATCGGCGGTGACGGCGACGTGCCGCATGCGTGCGTCGGCTTTGCGCGGCGAATGATGGTCAAAGCGCTTGAGCAACAAGCGAAAGTCATGGTCGAGTGTGTGCAGAACCACGCTGTCGGGACGCTCATTGTGGACGAAATTGGCAGGAAAGCCGAGGTCGACGCGGCCGGGACTGTGCGCCAGCGTGGCCCGCGTCTGATTGCGTGTGCGCACGGCGACTTGCGGTCGTTGGTCAAGAACCAGGCGCTGAAAGGGCTGATCGGAGGCGTGCAGAGCGTCACGATCAGCGACGCCGCGGCGCAGAAGGCGCCGGGCAAGGGAAAAGCGCAAGCCGCGCGAGGCGGGAATCCGATCTTTGACGTCATTGTTGAGCTCGACAACAGCTCGGACCGAGGCAAGTACCAGATCACGTGGAACGCGGCGGACGCAGTGGATAGCATCCTCGCTGGCCGTGGGTATTCGTTCGAGACGCGGCTCTTGGACCTCGACACTTTCGGGATCCACGAATTCGCCTCCGTCACGGGTGTAATACAGACAAACCCCTCAGATTGATACATCAGATATGAGAGTTTATTGAACACATATAGGAGTTTATTGGTTTCGCGAATTCGCTGAAGTATCGTTTTCATTGTTCCCCCACTGAGGCCTCCGCCAATTCGGGAGTCCATGCCAGCACGATGCGTACGGCTCAACAGCGGTGGGTGTCCAT
>JAASFJ010000208.1:0-32851 GCA_023333755.1 Globisporangium uncinulatum | reverse complement strand
TTTCTGTCCTTTGGTCATGCGCGTACGGGTCGATGTCGGCATTGTTGTCTGAAATGGAGAGTGAGTGGATGAGGAAGGCAGGCGAGGGAGAGCTACCAGTCGTTTTGCGCGCGAGAGTTCTGCACAGTATTTGCTTCTCACAGGCCCGATAAAAAATTGTTCAAAATGTGAGGGGTATCAAATTTGCCCGTGTAACTTACTCGGAGTACGATGTGTAGTACAGTATTTTAGGAAGCCTCAAGCACAACGGACCCAACTCAAAAGTCCGAGGTGTCTGAAAATGGTGAGCGACGTGCGGCCCATGCTGCGGTCGCCGGCCATCGAGTCGTTCCTGCGCAACTTCGAGCCGGAGCGGTCGCGGTTGGCGGAGGTGCTGGAGCTGGCGCTCTGCTACGGCGTCTGCTGCCTCGCGCACAACTTCTCGCTCAAGGGCATGAGCGTTGCGGAGCTGCGCGTCGTCACGCGTGCGTGCATGTGTGGGTAGGCGGTCGCATTCGAATTGAAATCGCACAACTGACTTGTCGATTGAACGTTTTTGTGGGAATCGTTCTGGAATGCATCAGAATACGACAAAGTCCGCAAACGCGACTTTTTCGTGCGCAACGCCGGCCTCACTGCACGCCGCAAGCCGCCAGCCGCTGCTGCAGAAGCTACCGAGGCGGCGCAACAGTCACAGAGCGTGCACCAGAAACCGCCGCATTCGTGGCGCGACGGCAATGCGGACGCCGAGATCCTCGAGTTCCCTAATAGCACTGGGGCTTTTGCTGCTGACTACCGACACCCAGGCGACGGCGCTCGTGGGCGTGAGTTACCCACAGTCGCAGCAACAGCAAGTGACTCACCCACGCAGAGCAGTTTGCAGGCCGCAGTGGCGTCCAAAAAACGTACGTACGTGCGGTCGTGTCCTCTGCACTTATCTCACTCGAATGCCTCACACTTCCACTCTGTGGTTACCACTGTGACGAGCAGCGCTCGACGAGATCGACTGGTGCGCGTCGCTCTTTGGGCAGCCGTTCGTCGACGCTGCGTGGGCTGCGTTCGCAGGTGCGCAGCTGCCAACGCGGCTGGCGCTCGAAGCGCAGTTCGCACGACTCGACCAGCGCCAAGTCGCCAGTCAGTTCCCGCTGTGCGAGCTCCCAGTCGTGTCGTTCAGTGCGTTCCTAGGCGAGTACGTCAAGCGCTGTGTTGGCGAGTACCCCCGCGTAAGCACCAGAGATGATGACGCGCACACTCCAAGTGCTCGCGTCACCAACAGTGTCGGTGGTGCTCCGAAAGCGTCAGCCGTCAACACGTCGTCAGTAACAAACGCTCGAGCTCGGACAACGGCAAAGAAGACCGTCGAGCCTGCGCGAGGTCTCCCTAAGACGCTCGCCCACGTCCAGTCGAAGCTCAAACCGGAGCTGGACGCGCGTCGGGAAAAGCTGTTGCGTGTGAAGAAGACGCAGTCGCAGCTCATGAAGGAGAGTCTCACGCGCACGCGTCTGGCCGAGTACGAAGCGAAGCGGATGCTCGACGTTGCTGGGTCCCGCCAAGGCCGCAGTGCATTGTCGCGGAAGCCGCCGCTGGCGGACATTACGACTGGTGTGTCTGTGTGTCTGTGTCTGTGGCCTCTTGGGCTTGCGAGTGAGTGGGATGGGGACTCAGATGTGCGTTGCATCACGGATACTGTAGGTGCTGCTGCGCTGGAGATTGCCGACGGTTTCATGACGAGCCCTCTGCTCGACAGCTTTGGTGGGAAAGAGAACGACGACGGCGACACGCACTCGACCACCCGCGTGCGGAACGATCCGCTGCGAGAAGAGCTCTACGGTACTACGGCGCTGGACGACTCGTATCTCGGCTGCAAGACGCCTTCGAGCTCTCATAGAGAGCAGCGAACGACGACAGCGACGACAACAAAACCGAGTCGGAGGTACAATGGCTGGCTGGGGGACTTTGGTCCGCAGCACACCAAGACGGTCGTGACAGAGTGGGGGACTCCTGACGACGACGACAGCGACACGGAGAGCAAGCAAAACAGACCGCAGGTGTCGCGACAAGGTGCCGTCCGAAGCCTTCTTTCTGCATGCATGGCTGCTTCTCACGGTGTTTGCGTACAGCGACGTCCCGGGACTCTTCGTCTCACAGTTTGACTGTGCACAGGCAACCAGCGGTCGCCGTCGGCGTCGAAGAAGCTCGAGTGGCAGCTAGGCCACGGGTTCGTTGATGCTTTCTGTGTGGCTCTAGCGATGGTGACACTCACACACACACGACTGAGAACCCTCTCCTATTGTGAACGTACAGAGTGAACGACAGCTCACGTCGTCGCGGGGGCAGTCACAGCGCAACACCTCACAAGCACAGCGCCGATGTCGTGTCAAGTGCTGCGTCGGACGCCTCTGTCGACGTCAGCGACGCCTTTAGCGACACTGGCGTGAGCGAGGCCTCGGACCCGGTCTTCAAGTGGCTTAAGCGAGCCGTTTAACACGTCGTCTCTGCAGTTCCACGGCGTTGTCTATCTTATCCGTCACGTCCGCTGCTGGTGCTCTCGGAAAGCAATTGCGAGGTTCACGACTGTGTACACCGCGTAGTATCCGATCAGCAGCTTGCCGTACGAGGGTGGACACCGGAAGCCGTGGCGGTGGAACACAACGAATGACGCGACGAGCGACACGGCGAGGAACGCGAGCGACACGTACGCGTGCGCGTCAAGCGCCAGGTCGACAGCTTGACCGCGAGCGAGTGCGTACGTCGTCGGGACGCCGAGACCGAGGAGGATGTTGAACACAGGGCCGCCAAAGCAGCCGGCGATCGCCATCTGCGGAAAACCGGCGCGGGCGACCGAGACGTTCGTGATGAGGTCTCCGACCGAGTTGCCCCATGCGAGCACTGTGAGCCCCAGGAGACTGTTGCTCGCGTGTGTGATGGACCCGACCGCCACGAGCAGGGCCATGAGCTCGTTCGCGACCGCGTAGATCCAGCACACACACGCCGCGAACGCGAGCGACAGGAAGAAGAGCGAGACGACGAACGCTGTCGGCGGCCGCGAACGGTGCGTCAGAAACGACACAGCGATGGACGCCCCGCACCCGCTAACGAGTGCGATTTGCCAGAGCGGGATGCCGCTGCCGCCGCTGATTCCACTAAACACTTGGAGCTCCAGCGACCCGCTCGTGAGTAGCACGAACAGCGGCACGGTGATTGGCGACAGGGTCGCAAGCGGACGCGACCAAGCGTCGTGGTCAACCAGTGGGATCGTCACGTCCCGTGCCAACACGAGCAGCGCCTGTGGCACGCTCAATAGCTTGATCAACACTGCGTCGTCGCTGCGGAAGACGCGGAGGATGCGGCGCTTGAGGCTCCAGCGCCAGCGCAGGTGCCGCCAGTACGCGCTCTGGATAATCCCTGCGCCGTTCGTGAACCCAACGCGAGCGCTTCGCACGCCTCCGTCTGCAGCAGCAGCAGCAGTGTCCATCCCGCTGTCGTTGTCGTCGGCCTCGTCGTCTAACAACAGACTCGTGTCGCTCGCTTCGGTCCAGTCGCCGTCTGAAAGCAGCGGCGACGACAGCGAATCCGTCTCAAAGTGGTCTTCAAACATGCGACTCGCAAACTGCGGTGCTGGTGGCCGTGTCGGCGACCCGAGCTCGTAGCTGCCGTCGTTGCCTGCGCGCTGCTCTGCGTGGCTCCTTGTGATAAACACGTACGGCGGCGCCGCTCCGGCCGTTTGTTGCGGTTTGTGAGGCGACAGCGCGTGCCAGAACGCAGAGAGCATCATGGCGGGGGGCGAGCCGGCCGCATTCGACAGTGTCGCTTGTCGCACTGTCGCGCGTGCGATGCGATAACGCGTTACGCACTCGGGGACGAGCACTGAGCCGACGTAGAGAGCGTAGCTGACGAGGAAGAGCACGACGAGTGGCTCGTTCTCGGTCGCTTGGGCGTTGACCGCAGTCGCAAGCGCGAGGAGCAGCAGTAGCGACGCCAGCAGCGCGCTCACGTCGCGGGTGAACGGCCAGCGGTCGACGCGCACAGCACTCGCGACCGCGACAGCGCCGACAACGACGGTCGAGACGAACATGGCGCCGCCCAAGAGCTCGTTCACGCCTGCGTCGCCAACGCCGGACGCGTACGCGGCGATCGCTGAAAAGACGTCCGGGGCGCCGTTGCCGAACGCCAGGAACGTCACGCCTGCAATGTCGTACGGTACAAGGAGCTACGGAGTGGGTTACGCACACACCCAAGCGACAGTGTCGAGTGTCAGTAGGGCCTCTCATCCAGATACATTCATACGTACAGGCACACTAGCCGACGCGCACCTTGTCGCTGATGTTGGCGAGCGTGGGCGAGAAGTAGCCATCTGCTGTCGTGCCCACTGCGTGGAGGTGATGGATGCAGGCAGGCGTGGACACCATCACAGAGAGCATAGTGTTAAGAGCCTGCGAGCGATTCACGCACACTTGTCCAGAGGGAGAGAAAGGCACACAAATGGACACACACACACGCAGACACAATCCAGTGGGGGTGCGTACGGAAGAAGAAGAGCGCCGCGAGCCAAAGCAGCAGCGCAACGGCGGATAGCAGCGGCACGCCTGCGAACACGCAATAGTGGAGGTACACGTAGTCCACGTGCAGCGGCCCGAGCGTCGCATTACGTGCGTAGTCGCTGCAGTCGATGCCGCCGCCCACCGCACTTGCGAGCAGCCCTTCGTCCATCTTTCTCGTGCTTAAAGAAGAATGGTATTGTTATTGTTGTCCATAACAACAATAACACTTTGGTACCATCATAAAGTATCAAAAGTATCTCCGCAGTCATCCTTTTGCACAAGCAATGAGCAAGTCGGAAGGGACCGCGACCTTGACGGCTGAGCCGAACGCCAGCGTCAGCACAGCGGTTCCGGTGGTGCCTTCAAAGAAGAAGAGCACACCCAAGGCGCGTAAGCGCAAGGCGAGCGACGCCGGCGCAACTGCGAAAACAGGCGCGTCTCCAGCGAAGAAGAGCGCCAGTGGAGGCAGTGGACAGTCGAGTGACGCGGCAGCCGGCCGAGCCGATATCAGCGGGAGTAGCAGCGGTGCAATCGCGAGCGGGGCCCACGGCGCACACGGGCTGGCTGGTGGTGGCGTCCATGGCATCCACGGAGGCGCTGGCGACACGCTTGTGAAGCCGTTTGTGCGTGGGGAACTCGTCGAGAGCAGTGCGTGTTGCAGAGTGGAGCGCTGTCTTATGGGTTGGTAGGTGAGTGGTGTGGGAGTGGCGACTAAGTGGGCATGTGTGTGTGGCGTGACGCAGTCAAACACATGATGTTTGGCTTTGGGGACGAGGTGGAGCCACTGGACGAGACCGCGACACTCATGGAGGACATGGCCGTCGAGTACGTGCACGCCATGGTGCGTGGCTATGTGTGTGGGTTTTGTAAAGTAGACGGGGTTTAGTACGTTGCGTTATGGTGGTGTTGAGAGGGGGGACCAATCGTACAAACCTGGCGCGGTGGTGTACAGACCAAGAAGGCGCTGGATCTGGCGCAGATCAAGGGCAAGTTGGACACTGAGTGTTTCATCTTCCTCATCCGCAAAGACCCCGAGCGGTACGAGCGCATCGCCGAGCTCCTGCGCGCGAACGACGAGCTGCGTGCGGTGCTCAACAGCGGCTTCGACCCGAGCGACGAGAAGATGTATTAGGCAACATGCAATCCACGGTCCACGTGACTTGCTTTGCGAAACAGTCGTTATCTTTCGTCTTGACGACTCTATAGGACCTCACGAACGAAGCACCACACCCTGCGTTCAGGAATGGTACTTAAGTACGGCAACACATGCAAAGGGTTATTGCTGCACGCATTGGTTCCGATCTTTTGACACCCACCTCCTCGCGTCATGCGGCTCTTCCTTCCAATCAAGCGGAATGTCCTTTTATCCGAGCAGGAGCGTTGCTGTTGCGCGAAATGTTACAACATCATCAATGCACATTTACTACCTGATTTATTTCACTATTGCTGATGTTCGAATGTTCCTGATTCCGACTTCATGTCAATCTACTTGATATTTTACTCCAATCAAACGATGCTCGACACAAAAAACACATCAACAAAACACACTCATCAAAACGCCCAGTCCCGCCCGCCCGCTACGCCCACCATGTTCTCCCTCGCGCGCGACGACGTCGTGGCCGAGACGCAGACTGCCGACTTTGACATGCAGAGCGCCGGCGCGAGCAGTTGGCGGTGTCGGTGGCAGCAGCCGCGCTCGCCTCTCCCCGTCTCGAGCGACAGCCCCACAATCGCGGCTCTCGTGCAGGCGGAGGCACTACCCGCGCTCTCGCTCGTCGTGTCGCCGCCGGACGCGGCAGAGACCGCGGCATTCAACAACTCCAGTGCGATGCAGCGCCTGCGTCTGCAGACCCCGTGCAAGAGCGACGGCTCGTCCACTTGCTGGAGCGCGAGCGAAGGCTTCGTCGCAGAGACGCCGACCACTGCGGCCAAATCCACGCACGCTCGCGTGTCTGCACACAGCAGCAATAAACGCCCGCGGTCTGCATCGCCAGCGTCGTCCGTGTCCTCTACGGCGTCGTCCTCGTGCGCATCTGCAGCTGCGCTTGCAAGGAAGCGTGCGCTGAAGGAGAGCGGGTGTGTCAGTGGGGACGGCGGGGCTGGCGACGAGGCTGCCGATACTGTGACCTTCGCCTGCGACCGTGACGACGACGACGAGCTCTTGCCGCGCGTCATGTCGTTTGTGGAATACGTACGTGCCGTTAGAGGGGAAGTGAAGGCGGCGGTTGCTCGCGGTGTTTGCGATGTAGACTATGATGTTCCTTTGGGTGGGTGTAGTGGTTTTTGGTGACCACGATATGCCGGTTGTGGTGGGCTGCTTGTCACAGGACGCTGCGGAGCTGGACCAGCTGGTCATTGCGCCGAGTCAGGACTACTTTGACGGGGACGACGAGGCGCGCGACGACAGCGACGCGGCGACGCAGCCGCAGCAGAAGCTGCGCAGCTTTGTCGAGTTTCAGGACCGTACGTGGTGGTTGGTGATTCGAGAGGTGGTGGTGGCGGTCTCAAATGCACTCGGAATTAACCGAATAGGTTGTGTACTTATCCCACCCACTGCTGGGCAAGTCTCGCAATGGCACGACGAGTGCTCGGAAGTGTTTGACGGTGCGTACATACACACGCGGGCCTCTCGTTTGCATTTCACAATGCACTGACAGCTGGTGCTCCGGTCGTCTTGTAGACATGGACTATACGCCAAGGCATCCGCCCCTGCCGCTGAGCCGAGAGCAGGTAGGTACCGGAATGAACAGTGTGTTTCAACGTGTTGACATGGAAGCGACCGCTTTTGACCAATGACGTGTCGACTTACAGACACAGTCGTCGCCACTTCAAGCAGCCAATCCGGAGCTTCCGACGTCGATATTGCGTGCCAAGGAACAAGACGAGGAGGTGCGTCTGGGGACTTTAGCTGTCGGCTGCGTCGTATGGTGTGTGCTGATGGAAGCGCTGGTGATGACCGCTCGGCTTGGCGACCAGGAGACCGGGACTGGCGGTGGCAGCCAGGCAGTGGACACTCCCGACAGCCACGACAGCGACAGCGAAGCGTCCTTGAGCGGTGCGGACGTGTGCGTTTCTCGCAGCTCTCGGAGCCAAGCTGACCAGTGTCGTCTGTCTGGCTGTGTGTATGTATGTGACCGGCGTCCAACGTGGCTGGGTATCCAGACGGCTTTGACATCTCGGAAGCGATCGGCAGTCGCAGATCCGCTACGTACGCGCGCGTAAAGCAAGCCAGTCCGCTTCAGCCGCATCACCGCCGTCGGCACAAGGAGGCGCCACAGTGGTGCGAGCGGCGGTCGGTCAAGCGCGACTGCTCGTTCATTGAGACCGAAGGCCTGTCACGAGCGCTCGAAGACGCCAAGTGTGATCGCGCACGCGCTGTGACGCGGATAGAAGAGCTCCCACTGGACTGCGTGGACGTGAGCGACGACGTGGACGACCCGACAAAGCTGGAAAATGGTGGTGAAGACGATGACGACGACAACAACGCTGACTTTGCAGCGGCCTCGACGAGCGCAACGTCGAACCGCGTGTTCCAGCCGCGGCTGCTCAAGAAGCGCCGGAAAGCGCGGCAGCTGGGCTTGGACGCGTTCTTTCGGGCACGGCCGTGTACGTAGGTGTCACGTCGTGTGTAGATGACGTACAGCAGGCAGTTGGCAATCGATGCGTGGCATGGAAGTGCTGAAGCAGCCAGCCCACGCATGCACCAAGTTGTCCACGCAACGTGATCGTTTCCTCTCTGTTATCCAATAGTGATGAAAATGAAGTAGTGATGAAAAGCGCGCCTAAAAATAGCGGGAAAATATTGTATCACTCGCACTTAGTCGAAAGCTCACAACCAAACTTGTTGCCGTCACACAACCCAATCAGAGCAGCCACACGCGAGCAAGCGAGCGAGCACCTGTGGCTCATTCCCGCACCCGCCGTCCGCCCCGCACCCTTCCCCATTCGCACCCTTCGCCCTCCCTCCGCGCAAGCACCATGGCGTACGTGACGCTCACGAATATCACCGTACTCGACAACCCCACGGCGTTCACAAACCCGTTCCAGTTCGAGGTCACGTTCGAGTGCGCACACGCGCTGGAAGATGGTACGTTTGTATAGATGGGAATAGCTCAATGACAAAGAGGGAGGGGGAGGGAGTTTGAATTGGACACTGCATGCGTATGCGTGGACTGCTGTGCGAGCTAACGCGAGGGCGCCTCCGCTGTTGCCTCTGCTTGTAAAGCAGACCTCGAGTGGAAGATCACGTACGTGGGCAGCGCTGAAGACGAGTCGCGCGACCAGATCCTCGAAGAGGTGCTCGTAGGGCCCGTGCCAGTGGGCACAAACAAGTTTGTGTTCCAATCCGACGCGCCGAACCCAGAGCTCATCCCAGACGAAGACAAAGTCGGCGTCACGGTTGTGCTCGTCACGTGCTCGTACCGCAGCCGCGAGTTCGTGCGGGTCGGCTACTACGTGAACAACGACTACGCGGACCCGTTTTTGCTCGAGAACCCGCCGCCGCGTGTGGACATCACGAAGCTCCAGCGCAACATCCTCGCCGACAAGCCCCGCGTCACGCGCTTCCCGATCGACTGGACGCCCGCTGGCGCACGTGAGCCAGACGCTGCGATGAACGACGAGAACCGCGCTGCTGGTGGCGCAACGAACGGCGTCGACCTCACAATGGACTTTGTGGACGACGAGGAGCTCGTGAAAGCAGCGGCGCGACTCGACCACAACTACACGGACATTGTGATTGGCGACGGCGCACGCGCGCAAGCGGACGAAGACATTGACTTGGAAGACGACGACGACGACGACGACGACGACGACTCGGCGGAGGACGCGGAGAACGACCAGGAGATGGACCTCGACGAAGACATTGACCTGGACGACGACTTGTAGGCAGGCAGGCAGGCCGGCTGCCGCCCGCCAGCCACACGATCTCTCTCCCTCTCTTTCTCAAGCCGACACTAACAGCCTCCGAACGCAGGCAGCCATTTGACAAGAGGCGAGAGATGAATGACGCGCAGATGCGAGAAGAGAGAGCGAGGGAAGAGGGAAGCAGCAGCATCGCCACCGCGTTTGGCTGTATTTATATAGAGGCAAGCACCCGCATGTCGATGTCACGTTCTCTGTCTGTATCCCCTTTCATTCTGTTGTGTCCAAGTAAGTCCTTTGGGTGGGTGGCTGCTTGCGTCCATTCAATGCTTGAATGACACGCATGAAATCGTACTTAGCGAAGACGAGCAATTTGGACGAAGTGGACACACACACCCGAAAGAGGATAATGATGCAAGAAATGGAGAGTGACACCACAGCGGACTGTGTTCTTTGGGGTGCTTGCTAGCGAAGCTTGAAGCCCTGCGTCTGGGTGCTCGAGCCGCTTGCGCCGTCGAAGCGCACAGTAATGTCAATGTCGAGGTCACGCGGGTTCGACGCGTTCGGTTTGCACGTGAGCTCGCCCTCAATGAGCTCACCTGGAGAGCATGCGAGCTCTTCTTCGAGGTAGAAGATCGTCTGTTTCCAGTGCGTGTACTTGGACTTGGGGCCGGTCGAGAACGCGATCTGCTTGTGCGAGCGCGAGAACGTGCAGTCAAAGTACGCTACGAGGGCGTGGCACAGGTCCTGCCGGAAGACCGTGAGCGTGAACGGCGACGAGAAGCTCAGCTCCTCTTTCGTCACGGTCGTGAGGTCAATGTCGAGGATCGGGCACACATCGCTCAGCAGCGCCTCAGCGTTGACCGTGTCCACGAGCGGCTCGACCTTGGCGATCTCCTTGATGCAGCTCATGTCGAAGCCGTAGACGTTGTCCCAGAAGTCAAGCTTCTCAGCCTTATACTCGCCGTCTTCGATCGCGCCGACGTAGAGCACTGCGCGGTCCGGGAACATGGCGCCGCCCTCGACAAGGTACTTGTCGCGCGCGTACAGCACAGTGTCGAGCATGGACTCGTAGAGCAGAAAGTAGCCCATCCACTCGGAGATGATGATGTCGACCTTCTCCACTGGGAGCTCAATCTCCTCCATCTTGCCCTGGATGAGCGTAATCTGGCTCTCGAGGCCGTTCGCACGCACGATCTCGCGTGCGTGCGTGAGCATACTCGAGCTGTCCACGCCGTACACGTGCTTGGCGCCGGCCTTGGCGGCGAACATGGACAGGATGCCCGTACCACAGCCGACGTCGAGCACCACCTTGCCTTTAAAGACGTGCTTGCTCTGCATGATGGCGTTCTTGTACGTGTTCGTGCGCACCGTGTCTTTGAGCATCTCTTCGTGGATGCCAAAGTGCGAGTACGAGTCGAAGTAGTAGTCCTTGCTCGTCATCTCCTTCGGAGCCGGAGGCGGCGCGGCGCTGCCGGTACTGCTGGTGGACTCGGAGCTCATGGAAGCAGGCGTGTTGGGATGGAAGATCAGACACGCGGTGGGCGCTGCGAGGTCTCGATGGCGAGTGCTGGACTGCTCGCGTTGCCTGCCGAGTTTGATCGAGATTCTCAGCGCAAAACTCGACACGATTGATTGAGACGATTTGGGTCTCCTCTGTTCACACGTCGCAGGTTTTCAAACGGTTGGTTGGTTGGCTGCGTGCGAAACCCTTGTAGCACTGCTACTGTAGAAAATCTGGGCAGAGCATCGGTACTTCTAGAGGGTTTCAAAATAAACAGGGATGTCGGCGAAGAGGTCCACCTGATCTTCCGCCTCGAACTCAGGTAACATCGCTGCTCGTGTACACGAGCTTCCTCCTTCGCCACATCAAGTACAGTATCGTTACTGTAAGCTGCGTGACGCCACGAAACCTGCAGCAACTACCGTCCAGTACGTCGAACCACACATGATACACATGCACACACCACACGCGCGTTCATTGGCAAAGAAGCTCGTTCCTTCTCCCCCGAGCAGTTGGATTGATCGTCCGCAGTTTACAAGAAAGCCGCCGGCGCTAAGCCTCCCACTAACCCTCGCGAGGCTCCGGCAGCGTGCGACCCGCTAGCTTCGGCTGCCGGCTAGAGGAGAAGGTGATGGTGACGTGACGATGGTGAAGGAGAGACGCGGTTAAGCAGCCGCTTCTCCTCCACGCGCAAACGGCGTCAGCCGATGGCTTAGAGGGCACCACGGTTGCCCGTCTTCTTCTGGACGCGCGGAGCAGCACCGCCCTTGGCGCCCTTCTTGACGACCTCGGCCTTCGCCGCGGTCTTCTTCGCCTTGCTGCGCTCCTTCGCCTCGTTGAGCGCCGCACGCGCAGCCGCACGCACCTCCGGCTTCTGGTTGCGCTTCTTGCGGATCTGTTGCACCCGATCCAAAACGACAGTAGCGAGACCCACCCGGAGTGTTAGACATTGAGTTCCTTCAGTGCCGTTGGGCTGGTGCCAACGGAACAGCCAAGCCAGTCCAACGAGACCGGCAAGAGCGACAACTCCACCAAGCAGCCAGTCACTCTGCAAGCGACTGCATTAACACAGCAGCACAGGATGACGTACGTCCTCAACCGAGACACCAACAATGGAGCGCTGGATCTTGGTGGTCTTGCGCACGCGGCGGCGCGAGATCTCCTCGACCTTGAGCTTCTTGTTCATGCGGCGCCAGCCGAGCGTCCACACGATCTTGGTCGGCTTCTTGCGCTGCAGGAAGAGCGACTTGCTCTTCGCGTTCAGGAAAACGTACGACGAGCCATCGCGACGGATGTAGCGCGAGCCGTGGCCCGGGTAGATACGGCCCTCCGAGAACGAGCAGGTTTCGGTCCTGCACGACAGCGACAGCACGTCGGATCCTTAGTCCCCACGCACAACACAGCTCCGCTCCAGTGCAACTACGGGTAATTGATCGCAAGCGGCAGCTGGCGAGAGCGAGCAAGTGGCGACGACTGGCAGTGGGAGGCGGGCTGGGGGCTGTCAGGTCTGCGCATTCTGTCGCGCTCGACATATGAATGCCGTAGCTCGCGCACTGTATCGGCTAATAGACCCTGTTCCCTGTCAGGCTGTGCGTCTTTCGATGGTGCCACACTGAAGATCCGTCGAGCAGCGCTGAGTGCTGATCTATCTCCTGCATTCGCGTCCCTCCCCTCAGCTCGCCTCTGGAGCCCCCAATAACTGCACCGCATTCATTGACGCCCGCTTCCCACATGCGCATTTGTCGCCACTGCCGCGCTGCGACGCCATCACGTCACCCCGCTTGCTCGCATGGAGCACATGCACTTACTTGATCACCATTTTGCTTGGGTCTTCTTTGGAGAATTTATGCCAATTGAGCGGTGTATTGGGGCGGGGCGATTTCGCGCTACTTCATGCACAATTGGCTGGTTGGAATTCGTTCTACTTCAGCTCCGGATAGCCCCACCCTGCATGGTGTCCCTCCCCCCTCTCCGAGCATCTAAAATAAACAGGGACATTTGACTTTGTATTTAAAAGGATCAATTACCTCTTGTAACGTGATAAAGAGTGCCGAACCGTGAGCCGGACCGTCTTACGGTTCACAATATGAACCGCGCTCGAGCAGCGAAAAATGGCTACACTCGCGAGCCGACATCCGGCCACATCGTCTGGTTGTCCAGCACACGCATACTCATGACGCATGAGCTCAAGCGGCCGCTCTTCTTCAACGTGCAACAGAGCAAACGACCCGTGATTGGGGTCGTCACCCAGCCTGAACTGGCCAAGCTTGACAGCAAACTCGAAGCCAGTAACGACGAACGTAGCCCGCGGGCCGCTCCGTCGTCCTTGGTGCTGCCGCTCGTGCACAGTCCGCGGCCGGAGAAGCCGGTATACATCCCGTCGCCGTCCAAGACACCACAGTACTTTCGATGGAAGCGACCACCGCCACCAGGACACAAGACAATAAGCAACCCAGCAGGTCCTCAACGTGGACCCATGGCACCGTCCCCGCGCAGTTCGTTGAGACGCGACAGCAATGGCAACGAGTCGCCTCGCCGCTTCACTCTCACAGCAATGCGCAGTGCCAAACTTGCTGGCCAAGAAAACGGAGACGAACGATTCAATCTGGAAGCCAGTCAGCTCGGAGAGCGGGCGACGGGAGTGAACCGGCCAGATTCACCGGAGCTGTCGTCGTGGCAGCAGCCGAGTCTGTTCTACTACAGCGACTCGCTCTCGTCGCCGCCACCTACCCCAAAGAGCCCTCCGAGCAGCGTGCTGTTTGGGAACATTGTTTCTGCACCGAAAACCCCATCGAAGGGCCCAGCTGAAGCGGGAGTTAACCTGCTCGACTCACAGCCCCATCCTTCTCGTGTGGCGAGGATCGACTCGCTGTCCCCACCTGTCGTTACGCTCGCTGGACGTGCAGATGCAACGAAAGCTCTTGATGCGGACCCTACAACAGGGCAGTTCGATCAGCAACAAAGCGCATCTGCATCGTTTCCGTTCTTCACCACATCCGCTGACAGCACACCAACCGGGACAGGAGTAATGCAATATGGCTCTTCTGAAGAAGCACACGAGCGGAACCCGTCGCCGGATCTCAGTGACATCGGCGAGGACGACAGCACATTTGACGCGTTTGCGGCTCCGCTTGTGCTCAATCTGGCGCAGAACCGCCCGCCACAGGAGAAAGTGATCGCGCAACACATGCTTCGAGGTGCGTTCATGCGGAAGTATCTGCACGTGAACAACATCGCGCGCAAGCTCAAGGAGACCGAGCAAATGCTGCGCTCGTCGGCGCTCAAAGCTGGCGCGGCGTCACAAGTCGGCTCCTCGCAGAGCAGGCGCAGTGTGCTGCTGTCCAAGTCACCAAAGACGCAAGAGTCGCAAATCGGGGACGAAGAGGACGACGCGTCACCGATCGACAAGTCCGTGCCTGTCCTGCGCCGGCTGTCCTCAATCGACAAGGCGATCAACAAGACTGTAAAGCGCATTCGCCGTCTTTCCGGTACGGAAAGCTCGGCGGAGCAGCCACAGTCCTCCACGCCGCAAGTCGGTATGAAGGCCAAGTACACATCGCTGCGTGCGATCTACGAGAACCAACCGACCGGCAAACCCGACGCGAAGCGCACGAAAGCGACGTCCGAGTCGATCAGCGCGTCCGACGACGGTGACGACGACGGCGGTGGGTTCCCTGGAATCGAAGAAGTAAAGGTGGACCCGTCGTCCGCGCACATGATGCGCATCTGCCAGCACGTGATGGCCAAGCGTGCGATTAAGTCGTTCCTGCACCAAGAAATGTCAGTGATCCACCAAATCGAGATCGCGCTCCGTGATGACGACTCGATGCAGCGGCACCGCGCGACAACACCTGCAGCAGGGCCGAGTTCGCGGAGAGGCAGCACGCGGGGAAGCCAGCTGGGTAGTGGAAGTGGTGGCTCTGACCCTGGCAACGCTCGAGACGGTCGCCGCCCAGTCAAGTCCATGAGCGCAGATGTCGTTGAGGCGATCGCCGGGTACCTTGAGGAAGGCGACCAGCTCATGACAGTCGAGGAGCTGTTCGTCACGGCGCTCGAGGCCGAGAAGCTCAAACTCTGGAAACGCGCGATTCTGGTCACGTCCGCGTGCGTCGTGATCGACCGCGAGTTCATCCAGGTCGTGCTGCTGCGAGCACGGTGCTGCCGCCGCCTCGGACTCTGGACGCAGGCGGTGAAGGACCTCGGGCACGCGATGCAGCTGCGTTCCGACGAGCCCCGGCTGTTCCTGCTCCGCGCGTTCCTCTTCGTCAAGATGGCGGACCTCGACAGCGCGCTAGCGGACGTGAACCGTGCGCTATTGTTGCACCCAAAATCCACGAATGCGCTGCTGCTGCGCGCCGACATCTTTCACCGACAGACCAACATCGGTGCGTCGCTGCAGGACCTCACGGCCGTGCTGAGTCTCGACCCGACCTGCTGGCGCGCTTACTACGACCGTGCGACGATCCGCCTTCGCGCCGTGGAAGGCGACGAGCAGAGCCTGAGCTACCACTGGGAGCACATGAAGTACGAGACGCTGCTCGTGAGCATCATCGAAGACTACCTCAACGCACTGCGGAGGGGCTGTAAGCTCGTCGAGATTGTCGAGACTGTCGGAGACCTCACTGTCCGCCTCATGGAGTTCACGGGCGACGCAAGCGTGCTGAGGCAGGTCGTCCAGAGTCTCGCGCAGCTCATCCAGGCACTCTCGACGGACCACAGCGGCTCGTTCTACTCCCGTACGAGTCTGCTCGATAAGCCACCGCTTGGCGGCGACGCCCCACTCACGACGATGGAACGTGAGCTGCTCGTGGCGGCGCTCCACGCGCAGCGCGGTCGGCTTTTTGTGCTCTTCGGCGACCGGGTGAGTGCGCTTGTCGAGTTCAACCATGCCGTCGTGAGCGAGTACCACTACCCGGTCGCGCACTTCTATCGCGGTGCGTTCGCGACGACCACCCTTTCATCGGCGCTCGTGTCGCCCGCCGCCAAAGACGACGAGTACAAGATCAACGTGGCGCACCTCTCCCGCTCGATCGCGCTCGACCCGACGATCGCCGGCGCCTACACCGTCCGTGGTGCGCTGCACCTCCGCGCGCTTCAATTCACGAGCGCACTGTACGACTTCAAAGCTGCGGTGACGACGGATCCGACGCTGTACGAAGTCTGGCTGCAGATCGCGCTCATCTACCTCAACCACTACCACGACTGCGACGCGTGCATCAAGGCGTGCTCGAGCGCGCTGACGAACGATTCGTGCCTTGCTCGCGCACTCTACCTGCGCGGCGAGGCGTACACACGCCAGGGCAACCTCACGGCAGCGCTCCGCGACTACGGCCGGCTCACGGTCGCCCAGCCGGACGACCGCTGGACCAAGCTGCTGCGCGGGCGCCTGCTGCTGCAGCTCAAACTCGCGCGGCCGGCGCTCTACAGCTTCATCCTCTTCGTCGAGCAGGGTTCGGTAAGCGGCGACAAGCGCGCGCACGTGCTCTGCGGCCTGGCGTTCAAGATCCTCGCGCGCTTTCAGCGAGCCGTCGACGAGTTCCAGCGCGCCGTGCAGCTCAACCCTACGTCTGAGAACCTCGTACTGCTCTCGGAGTCGCTGCACTCGATGGGCGACACGGAGAACTCGCTGCGTGTGAGCGAGAAGGTGATCAGCGCTGACCCGGGCAGCTTCAGAGGCTACGTGCGGCGTGCGCAGCTGCTCGTGTCCGTGGGTCACCTGTCACTCGCTGTGAGCGAGTACGACAAGGCGCTCTTCCTCGCGCCGAAGGAGGGTCGTGTGTACTACGAGCGCGGCATCGTGCACATGCAGCTATATCTGCGCTGGCGCGCGGCGTTCTTCCAGCTCCACGTCGCGGGCCAGCGCCGCCTTGACAAGCAGTCCACGCGGTCTCCGTTCGAGCCGCCGCTTGCAGCGATCGACGTCGAGCTCGCACTCGGTGCCGACGTGGTACGTGACGAACCCACTGTGCGCAGGATGATGAAGACACTCTTTGCCGGGAGCGTCTCCGACTTTTGCAAGTGCATCCGCCTCGAACCGCTCCTGGCAGCGCCATTTGTCGACCGCGCCGAGCTATACGCGCTCAGCGAGGAGTACGACAAGGCGTTCCGCGACTTTGACGCCGCGCTCGAGCGCGACCCCAAATGCGTCCGTGCACACGTGAACCTTGGTGTGCTCAAGTGCCAGTTCGCCGCCTTCGCATCTGCAATCGGCGACTTTGACAAGGCGGGTGCTCTTGCTCACTCGCTGGCGGCGTTGTCGTCCTGTACTGACACTTCACCCCGCTCACGTCCTTCCTTCCCTCCCGTTGCTCTCGCTCGCTGCAGGCGATTAAGCACGACCCGAAGCTTGCGCTTGCGTACTTCAACCGCGGCGTGTGCTACCACAAGCTCTCGCTCTGGGCAACGGCGGACCGGTCCTTCACCGCGTGCATCGAGCACAGCGGCCGCGGCCGTGACGTCGACGCCCACCGGAACCGCGCGATCGCGCGTTGCCAGCTCGGTGCGTACGACGGCGCGCTGCACGACCTGGAGGAAGTCCGGCAGAGCGCGCCAGACGACGACCAGCTGCACGGCGCGCTCGGCTACGTGCTGCTGCAGCTCGGGCGGTACGAGGACGCTACGAGGGCGTTCGCGTCCTACGGCCGCCGCAGCCGCGATACGCTCGTGGACAGTGGCAACGCGTACTTTAACCTCGCGACGCAGCCATCGGCCGCGCCTCTCAGCCACGCTGCGCACCGCCGCCACCTCACGACTGCGCTGCGGTTCTACGTGCGTGCTGCACGCGTTCACCCGTCAAACCTCGACGTCCGCCTCAATATCGCCAACTGCCTACGCCAGCAGGGCGAGTTCGCACGCGCCATCACGCAGTGCGACGCGATCGTTGCCGCCCAACCGCTGCACCACGCTGCACTCGAGAGCAAGGCGCTCGTGCTCTACACGATGCAGTGTGATGCAGATGCGGTCGCGTGCATGGGCAACGCGATCCGCGCTTGCGTTGCGTCATCCGCTAGCCTCGCGAACATTTTCTACGCGTTTGCCAGCAACACTCTGCACCGCAACACGCTCGAACGTAAGACCATCGTGAGTCGAGACGGCGACAGCAGGGCGCCTGCACCAGTCGCAGACGCCGTCGTTTCGACCGCTTCAACGGCTGAGGAGGTCGTCATTAGCGGCTCGGCCAAGCAGCTGCTGTCGCTCTACATGCTTAACCGCGGCGTCATGTACGAGCGTATGGGCGACCTGGCGCTTGCGCGTCAGAGCTTCCTCGACGCGATCCACTTCGACGCGCTCTCTGTGCATGCACACGTGTGTATGGGCACGCTCCACCTGCTGGAAGCGCAGTACACGGACGCGCTTGCGAGCTTCGACAGTGCGCTCGCTGCTGATCCGGACTCGGCGCCGGCGCACCTCAACGCGGGTGTCGCGTGCTTGTGCGTCAACGACCTCGCGCGCGCGCTCGTGCACTTTGACGCAGCGCTAGTGCTCGAGCCAACGTGCGGCTACGCATTCGCGAACAAGGCAGTGGCGCTCGCACGGTGCGGGGACGCTGCGCAGGCCGAGCACAACTTCAAGTGCGCGATCAAGGCGCTGCCATCGGTCAAAGAGTTCTACCTCGCGCGGGCCAAACTCATCGCGCAGCAGAAGCGTCTCCAGGACGCCATGGTCGACTTCTCCACTGCACTCTTTTTGGGGTACGAAGGGAAACTCTGAGTGACAAACATTCTCACGCGAAAGGCAACTGAGCGAGAACGACCCACACTCCTTCGGCCGAAAGGCAACTCCTGGTTCCAGCATCTTGACGATGCAACTCGAGAGCCACCAGCGCTGCTCACCCGTAGCGCACTTTGTCGTCCACGAACCAGTCAAACTTGTCGTCGCCAAAGCCGACGACGACGCTCTTCGCTTGCGAGTACGCTCGCAGCGCCTCGAGTCCGTTCTCGCGCCTGCCCGCCGCATAACGCCACAGTTTGCCACGTCCGTCACGACAACAGCAACAGTCGTGATGACACAAGCAACAGTCGTGATGACACAAGCAACGCCGACAGCGTTTCCGCGTACCCGATGCCGCTGTTTTTCATGCCGCCCCACGGACTCGACGGATCGTTTCGGTGGTGGTCGTTCACCCAGACGAGCCCTGCGTCGACGTGGTGCGCCACACGGTGCGCGCGCTTGACGTCGCCCGTCCAGACTGCAGCGCCGAGTCCGTACGGCGAGTCGTTCGCGAGCGCGACCGCGTCCGCTTCGTCTGTAAACTTGTACGCAACGACGACCGGTCCGAACACCTCCTCGCGCACGATTTCCATGTTGGGTGTCACGTCCGTGACCACTGTCGGTTCGTAGAAGTACCCCTGCGTCCAGCACATCCACCCATTCATTCAGTCAACTACTGCGCTCCAGACCGCTCGGCTCATTGTAGAAGCGCGTATACTGTACCGCGAGTCCGGCGACGCGTTTGCCGCCACAGCGCACGGTCGCGCCGTGCTGCTTCGCGCGCTCCACCATAGCGTGGATGCGGTCGAGGTGGTGCTGGGAGATGACGGCGCCCATCTGTGTGCTGTCTTGCATGGGGTCTCCGACGCGGATCGCGCGCGCTTTCGCGACGAGGCGGTCGACGAACGCGTCAAAGATGCGCTCGTGGACGATCAAGCGTGCGCCTGTTACGCACGTCTGGCCGCTCGCAATGAAGCACGCGAACGCCGCGCCGTTCACTACCTCGTCGATGTCGACGTCGTCGAAGATCACGAGCGGCGCTTTCCCACCAAGCTCCATGGTAGCGCTCGCGAGGTTGCCGCCCGCAGCTGCGGCGACCGCTCGCCCAGTTGCGGTGCTGCCTGTGAAGTCGATCTTCTTAATGCCTGGGTTGGCTGCGAGCGCCGCACCCGCGACGCTACCGAGTCCCGGTACACAGTTAAGCACGCCCGCTGGCAGCCCAGTGTCGAAGCAGAGCTCGGCGAGCTCCACGACCGTGAGCGGCGCGAGCTCCGAGGGCTTCACGACCACCGAGTTGCCTGCTGCGAGCGCCGGCGCGATCTTCTTCACTGCGATGAGCAGCGGATGGTTCCATGGGGTGATCTGAGGGGGGGACGCACGGGTCACAGCAGTACGGACCCACAAGCGCTCGTCATCAGCACATCATTGGACAATGGGTGTTGTTAGTTGTAGGGTTAGCCAGAGAGTCCGTGGCAGACCGCACCTGCCCGACGACTCCCAGTGGTACGCGCTGCACGTAGTTCACATACGCTCCGCTGAATGGCGGCACCGTCCCCTCAGCCGTACGAACCAGCGCCGCGAAGTACTCGAACCACTCTGATCCACACTCACACACGCGCGCACAAACAGTCACGTCAACTCGCTCGATCGATCGAACGCACAGCCCTCCCCCCGGCTGCTCGCGTAATAGCACTTACCCGGGATGCGTGTGAGCTGCGCACGCATTTCGCGGATAGGGCGTCCAGTCTGCAGACTCTCCTTCTCTGCGAACTCGTGCAGGCGCGCGCGCAACGCCGCCGCGATGTTGTGCAGCACGCGCGAGCGCTCAGTGGTCGACGCGCGCGACCACTCACCGCTGTCGAACGCTTCCCGCCCGCTGGCTACCGCGCGGTCCACGTCGTCGGCCGTGGCCGCTGCGATCCACGCGAGTGGCTCGGTGGTCGCCGGGCTTTCCACCTGCAGCCGCGACTCTGGCGAGCTCGACGGCACCTGCGCGCCGTTAACAAAGAGTCCGTACTCACTGCGGAACGCCGCGGTCGAGAGGCGGCGGCTGGCGTGGCGTAGGTGGCGCACATGCAGCATCTTCAGTAGGTCGGTCGAGCTGGTCCAGAGGCGGAGTGGCGGAGGAGGAAGCGAAGTGCGGGACAAGGAGAGGTTCGAGCTTTCTTGACGAGGTGATGAGCCCAGTGATAGATCTGAGTCGCAAAATCCGACACGTCGGACGCGTCACCACATTCCCAGAGTGGCTTCGCACTTCAAAGGTGAGTGTATTCATTACAACTTTCTCATGACCGCGAAGGCGCCTACGAGCGCAGGGAACGACTGGCGCTTGCTTCGAGCGGATATCTTTCTCACCGCAAATCGGTGCTCGTCATCTGGTCGCGCAGGTTCTGGAGGCATTGCCACTGTTGACACGGCCGACCGCAGAGGTAGGCGAACGTCAGTTGGACAACATCCTCCAGCTAAAGCAACGCGAGGAGGAGAGATACAGAGGAGAGGACGCGAGTGACGCACCTGCCACGGAGCGAGGCGCCGAATCGATTCGTAGCGCTTGCACGCGGTGTCGAGGATCTGCACCGACCACTTGCCGTACGCCTTGAGCACACTCGCGAGCAGCACGTCCATGTCCGTGGGCGCGAGGCTGCTGTGCGTGCGCCGTGCGTACTTGGCGGCCATCTCCTCCGCGCCCGCCACGTCCAGCTGCCCAATGCGGCACAGCACCGCGTTCCCGAACGCTTCGGACGCCAGCACCGTGTTGCCGTCGCTGACCTCCATCTCGCCCGCGCTCTCAAAGCACTCCTCTGCGAGTGCCCAGAGCCCGACGTCGACGTACACGGCAGCTGCGCGCAGTCCGTTCTCCACAGCGCCACGCGAGTGACCGCCAGCCTCCGCGACGTTCTTCGCCTGCACGAACAGCAGTGCAATGTCTTTCGCGAACGCTTCGTCATGGAGGTCGCGCGGGAACTTGCGCTTCAGCCGCAGCGCGAGTTCTGCGAACGCTCGCGATGCTTCGTCAAAGTACCCGGCCGACGACAGCTCCTGGCAGAGCCACCGACCACACCCGTTCGTCAGTGAGCTCGACTTCATAAGCAGCAATCCCAGCACGCATACGTCTCCTGCATGCTCCACGCGGGTACGGTCGGTACTGTACCTCGCACACCTCCTCCACGAGCTTGATCAGCTGCGTCTTCTTGTTCGGATACTTGTCGCTGTCCTCGAGGATGCACCACGCCGCTTCGAGGCGGTAGTTCGTCTTTGCGAGCGTCGAGAGCGCTACGCTCGCCGCGTCGAGGAAGGTCCGCGCTGCGTCCTTCCACTCCTGTCGGATCTTGAGCTGCATCGCACGCGTGCGGAGCTCGCGGTCCGACACGTCCGCGCTCGTCGGCGCCCGCGCACTGGTCACACCGCTCAGGCCAGTCGCCTCCAGCACATCTGCAAACGGCGACGACGAGGCAGACGACGGCGCTGCCCCCGCGTGGTGGCGCCGACGTACGCTGCTGTCTTTGCTGTTGTCGTCAGCAAAGTCCGTCGCTCGACCGCTTCTAGGGAACGCACCACCACCACCACCGTTGTTCTGGTAGCGGTCGAGCCCTGAGTCGAAACCGCCGCGTGAGATCGTGGCTACCCACGGCGCCTTGCAGAGGTAGGTAAGGAACTGATTCGAGTCTGCCCAGCGCCAAGCGCCAAAGCCACCGATCGCATAGCGCTCGACCGTCGGCACGAACACGATGGTGAAGAACACGGCGTTGTGTACGCGCCACACAAGCGGCTCGTTCCGCACAATGGCGATCGCTGAGCGCACAGCAGCAGACACCCAACGCGCAACGCTCGGCGCCGCCTCCTCCTTGGCACGCAACAGCTCCTGGCCGCTCACCCACTCAGCAAACGACCGGTCCGATGGGTTCGTGGCAGCTGCGAGCAGCAGCGCAGCCACCGCCAGCAGCGCGAGCTTCACGAGGGCCACCATGAGCGCTGGCAGCACAGACACGACGAGGAACATGCCCAAGCCTGCGTACATGATGAAGTTACAGTTAGAGAGAGGGGCGTGTGGAAAAGCCAGACACGCAGACGCACCGATCAGGAAGAGCGCATTGTTCGCGGAGGTGCTGGGTGGCGGGGAGGAAGGCGGCGTTGGCGGCGCGGGCGTCGATGACCACAGCGACATGGTGATGTGGAGTCCAGAGCAGTTCAGCAGTCCTGAACCAGGGGACTGCGACGCAGACAACGAGGTTGAACTCAACCCGAACAAATGCGTGGGTTCCGATCAAGCGCAAACACGTTCACATTTCACCAGGACCATAAACAGAGTTGACAAATTTGTAAATTTACATTGGTCCCGGTGAAATGTGAGCGTATACCGGTATTATAAATACCAGTATCATTGCCAATCGGATCTTGCAGTTTAAAATGACTACTGTACTGTCAGCATTCGCTAAAGTACGGAATCATAGTCACTTGGCTTTTGTAAGAGATAGTTCAAGTCCAGCAAACAACAGATCAAGAAGCGACAGTGCACTTGTCCACGCACGTACGTACGTGCGTGGCAACTCCAGCTCTCTGTCTCACCAGACAACTGCGTGCGCCAAGCTCTCGGCAAGCCGAGAGCGAGTGTCACCCTGCTCGTCGCCACTTGCGGTGCTTTTTCTGGTGCAACAAATTGTTTGCCAAGCGAAGCAGCAGCAACAACAGGGCAACCACTACTCCCCATTGCAAGATCGCGACAGAATGGACAGCTTCTCGCAAGAGACGCTGCTGGCGATGCGCTCATCCAGTAGGTCGCCCAACAAGCGCAGCGGTGGCGGCGCTGACGGTGACGAGGAGCGTCGAGCAGCGCAGCGTGTGATCACGACTGGCGTGGTGGAGAGCGCCGACAACAGACCGCACGTCGTAACGCTCGAGACGCCGTTCAAGCGTTTCCGCGTGAATACGCTTATTAGTCCGTCAAAGAACGGCAGCGCACTGGACGCGCTCGCATTCCGCCGAAGAGGCTTCCAATCGCTCGCAGCCGACCGATTTCTGCCCACTATCAAGAGCATTGCGACGCATGTGGCGTCGGCGTCGGACAGGATAGACACTGAGGACAGCAGCTCGCGCCAGAGCTGGCAGCAGAACTCCCAGCAGGAAGAGCTCAAGTGTAGCCCGACAGACGTCGCTGCGTTTTGTGGCTCTCAGCTCGCGTGCTCCGAGACGCTGGAGACGCAGATGGACGCGCTGGACGTGGGTTCATTCGTGTCGTGGCGACCGCCGTTTGCTGAGCGCAAAGCTGCTGCTACTGCGCAGTCGACGCCGCTGAGGCGCCACCGACGAAAGCCCCGGATACACATCAGCGAGGACCTGAGCCTGCACGATGCGTCTGGCAACGAAACGCAGTTGGTATCTTCTGAGGACGAGCCAGAGGCGGACGACGACGACGCTGAGCCGGAGCTGCCCGTGCGGCCCGTGGTCGCGCACTTTCCACTGGACAGCGGCTGCGCGTGCTCCGACCACGACAGCTACGACGTCTTCGAGCGCAGGTGGCAAGCGTACTCCCCGCCTCCGCGCCCTGGCTTCGATCCGACGACCTGTTGTGCAGACTCGGACTACGGTGATGGCTCAAACGATGGCGCGTAGCAGCACCAGGTTCACTTACCAATCAACCACCGCCCGTCTGTCCGTCCATCCAAGTTTCGAGAGCAAGCAAGCAAGCAAGCGAGAGAGAGAGAGAGAGAGAGGAGCGTGTACTTGGCTTCTGTTCTCTGGCTATGTAACACGTCGTTTGTACCGCCCGTCGTCAACTGCAGACGTCCTTTTCGCCCTCGTCGCTAGTCACTGCATACATCTGTCTGTTTGTTTGTCTCTATGCGGCGATGCCCACTTCGTACTTCTTCTGCTGCACAATGCGGATGAACGCGTGGACGCTCTCGGCGGCACTGCGAGCACCAACAGTGTGAGTAACCAACCAACAGCACACACACAGACAGCCACCGGCACTGCGCGCTCACCGTCGACACGCCTCCGAGCACGCAAAGTACTGTTCTTCCGTCAAAAGTCCTGACCAGCAGCAGCAGCACACGAGCCCCACGACAGCGCACAGGCCACAAACAACAACGATCAGCGATAGACAGACACTCATACATACACACACATATACGAGAGCGTACCGTTCGTGAGCGACGTGAGGACACCGTCGGTCGTACTGGAACAAGCAGTCGTGACAAGCGACGCCGAGAGCTCCTCTTCAGTCTGCGACGGGTCCAGGAAGAGTGCCCCGTCGGGCAGCAGTCCACACGTCGCGGACGTCACGACCGACGTCATGGGCACACCGGCGTCCAGGAGCGCGAGACTCACAGCATTGATGGCGACAGACAAGATGTGCTGGGGGTGGTCAAGGAGTTCTCGGAATACAGAGACATACACTCCCACACATACAAAGCAGTCATAGCACGGAAGAGGATATCGAGCCGTCGTCTTCAATCACTTGCACGACGATGCTGATGACGGCGCGCGGGAAATTCTCTGTCACGACCACAGGCTCGAACGTTTGGCGGATCACCTGTTCGTACTCCTTCTCCTTGGACGCTGGTGAATGTGTGGGGGTGCGTGTGGTGTGTCATCGAACAAACGCAGCACATAGTCAGCACACCAGCAGCTGAGGCCACACAGAAAAGCAGTATACACGCAGAAAGAGACACTCGTCACGCACTCAGCATGCCCTTCTCGAGCTTGAAGATCACATCGAGTGCCGCACGATGCGGCAGCTCGCTCCGGCGGCTCTTGGCCTGACCTGGACCGTACACGGCTACCAGCACAGCGCTGTTGCCGTGTGCTACGCGCGCCGAGCCATCCGCGCGAAAGAGCGCGCCTTGTTCGGAGGCGAGCGGCCGAAGTTCGTTGCCAGAGCGGCCGTCGTGACGCTTGGTTGCCATTGCTTTCGTGCTGGTTGAACGAATGCCCGCAACATGGAGTCCCTAGGATTTATCTCTATCGAACATTTCTTTGTACCCCTATAGTATACACATCTCAAGTATAACGTTGCACTACGCTCGCTTCGTACCTCCTGACCACCCCACAAACTGTCAACTCCGCCATAGACTGAGATCGCGTCCGAGCAGATAGATCATCAGCATGGCGCACCGTGAGCGCGTCCTGCGCTTCTACCAAAAGTACAACCCAACCAAGCTGCACGAGGTGGACGGCGTGCTGGAGCGCTTCAAGGGCAAGGAGGCGACGCTGTTCGCGGCGCTGGAGAAGAAGTACGGCCCCGAGCCGCGTGCCAACGAGGACCTGAGCGTGGACAGCAGTCCTAGCGCTGCTGTGACTGCTGCCCCTGTCACCGCTGACAAGAAGAGCAAAAAGAAGGCAGAAAAGGCAGCGACACCGGATGCCATCATGGACTTTAACCTCAAGCGGCTGCTGGCGTTCTACCGCCGGTACAACCCCGAGAAGGTGGACGACGTGCCGACGGTGCTCGCCAAGTACAAGGGCAAGGAAGCGCAGCTCTTTGACGCTCTCGTAAAAAAGTACGGACCAGAGCCAGGCGACTCGGACGACTCGGACGACGACGGTGACGACGACGACGGTGACAACAACGACAACGATGACGACGACGAGACGGAACAGGCAAAGTCGACGGACGACGGCGCCGACGACGAAGACGAGAAGAAGGGCGACGGGGCGGAAGCGGAAGACGCCGACAGCGCCAGCCCCAAGTTCAAGACGGTCGAATACTGCCCAGTGGACACGCTGCCGGCCGAGTACTGCGAGTACGGGCCGCTCTTTAACGAGTGCAAGCCGTGGCTGGTCGCGAACTGCCCGTCGCTGTGGCTGAGCAAGTACAACCGCACGATCGAGGACTTCTTGGAAGCCGAGCGACAGATCGCAGCTGGAGTCGAAGGCATCTCGCTCAAGGCCGAGGGGAAGGAGAAGACTGTGAAGCGCAAGGGCAAGAAGAAGCAGGAGGAGTTCAAGAGCAAAGCGAATGCGCTCGTGACGATCGCCAAGAGCTCGCGCAAAGGCCGCAAGCGCCTGACGTTCGTCACGGGGCTTGAGGACTTTGATGGCGTCGACATCAAGGACGCGACCAAGAGCCTCGGCAAGCGCTTCGCGTGCAGCTCGTCGCTCTCCAAGACCGACGCGGGCAAGCAGCAGATCCAACTCCAGGGCGACTGTGCGACAGAGCTCGTCGAGATCCTCGCCGACATGTTTGGCATCCCAGAAGACCGCGTCCGCGTCATTGACGAGCCTGTGAAAGTCAAGAAGTGAGACGTGGCGCGTGCTCTCCTCTCAGCGTTCACTCAGTACCACGAGTCAGAATGCCAGTGCGTTGCTCTCTCGCTCTCGCTCTCGCTCTCGCTCACCTTCATTCAACAGGTCGCTTGGAACTTACCTCCCTTCCGCCTTCTCAATCTGGAAAACAACACGCATCACTCACGCCATTGCCATCACCGCCTGCAGCGCTTTCCCCAGTCGCTTCACGCCCAAACGGAGTTCGTCGTCGTCGTAGAACGCGAACGAGACGCGGATCGAGGAGCGAGCCACTGTAGCATGTGTGTCGCTGTCGGTAGCAAGCGACCCCGTGTCTGGGAGCAAGCAGCGTGCGCCGGGCGTGAATGCGACGCCGTGACGCTCGACCGCTTCCGCCAGCAGCTGCTCGCTGTCGATTCCTCGTGGGAGCTGCACCCACACAAAGTACCCGCCTTGCGGCTCGTCGAACGCGCATTGGGGGCAGAACTCCGTCAGCGCTGCACACAGCGTTGCTTTGCGGGCCGCAAACACTCGACGCAGCGTCTGAATGTGCGGATGTAGTAGCCCCAGCTGCAGCACTGGGCAGGACAGACACACTATAAATCAGCTGTCGCCATCCCGTTACTTGTGAGCCAACAACAGCACGTGGACCCTCACCGAGCTTCGTACTCACCACTGTGGACCATTGCAGCCGTGACGGGGTTCTGGCCGCCACCGCTTCGGATCGCACCGCACGCTGTGAGCTCTCGGATGGTGGCTGGACTGCTCTGCGCCCAGCCGAGTCGAAGGCCTGGCGAGAGGATCTTGGAGAAGCTCCCGAGCGACACGACGCGACCGGACGCGTCGAGCGACGCGAGAGACGTGCGTGTTGGGAGTGTGTCGAGACTGAGCAGGTTGTACGGCTCGTCTGAGATGATGCCGAACGCGTACGCATCGGCAAGTGCCAGCAACCGCGTCCGACGCTCAGGCGACAGCTCAGTGCCTGTCGGGTTGTGGAACGTCGGGATCGTGTAGATGAACGCGGGGACGTCACCGCCTTTAAGCCGCTTCTCTAACGCACCGACCTGTTCGCAACGAGTCAGTCTCATCTGTCGTCTCCCATACAATCACTAGCATCTCCTATGTTACGTCACCACAGTTCAAACGCGTACGTCCAAGCCGTGCGCATCCACGGGCACAGCTGCCACGTCGAGTCCGAGCTCCCGGAAGATGTCGAACGCGAGGAAATACGTCGGCGCTTCTACGAATACGCGTCGGTTGTGTCTCGCAAAGAGCATCGCAGTGTGGGACAGCGCCTGCGAGTTGCCGGCGGTCACGAGCAGTGCGTCGGCATCGACTGGCGACGCCTGCGTCTCTGTCAACAAACACCCCACATCGCACTGAGTCACGACACCAGTGCGAGCACATCACGTTCAGTGTTGAAGCGGATCCGAACCTGAAAGAAACGCAGCGAGGTCGCGCCGGAAGCCCACGAAGCCCGCACCAGCGCCGTACTGGAACAGCGCCGGATCTTGCGAGTCGCGCAGCGCGTGCGCCGCCGCCTGTTGGAAGAGTGCGAGCGGCAGCAGCGACGGCGACGGCTGTCCGATTCCCAGGTTCACCACGGTCGCGCTCGTGTGCGTTTGTGCATACGGCGACGCCTGCACGGTGCGGACTGCGGTCGAGAAGCTCCGTACACGTCCAAGGCGACTAAGCTTCGCGAGGTGCATCCTGGAATCGGGAATGAAATGTCAGTTCGTGTCTCCTCGTCACTCTTTTTCAAGTCCCACAAAGAGTGACAGCCAGGGAGCTCGCAGGATGGCGTCCGCGCCGCCGCCACAGCCTTCGGCCACGAGTGGCGCTGCTGCCTCGTCTGCACCCGTCCTCGCATCGTCACTACCCTCTTCCACATCCAGTGGGGCCGCTAACGCTCTTTCATTAGTCGCAGGCGTGCCCGTGGACCTCGGACAGCCCGTGCACGTAACTGCGAAGAAACAGCTGCAGCGCCAGGTGAACGCTATCGTGGGCTGGAACGAGCTCGACCGCGCGCCGCTGAACGTAGGCGCCGCGCTTCAACGCGGCAATGAGCCGCAGATCCTCGAGCACTCGTACTTTGTGTGCGAGCGCTCGGTGGGCGTGCGATACTTAGCGCTGCTCGTGAACGGCCGGTGCTACCTCATCTCGCCTAGCTACGACATGCGCGAAGTGGCTCTCTTCTCGCCTGTACGCCCCGACCGGCTGCAGCCGGGCGTCGACCGCAGCACAGCTGTGCCGCACCAGTGGACGATCCTTGACGGGCTGCTTGTGTGCGACACGGACGGCCCCAAGTCGGTGCTCACGCTGCTGCTGTACGACATCTTGGCACTGAACGGGAGCCCCGTGATGACGTCGAAGCTCCAGGACCGGCTCAAGCTGCTCCAAAACGACGTCATCGCCCCACGCAAGACGATCGCGCCGCCGAAAGGGCAGCCGCCAGACCAGTTCCAGCTTGTACTGCAGGCCATGTACCCAGTCAGCCGCGTGAGCCACGTCATCCGGACAATCATCCCGCGGGTGTCTCAGACCCGTCAGAACGCAGGCCTTGTCTTCACGCCCGTGCTGTTGCCGTACACGCCCGGGTACTCGAAAGGCCTCTTCCACTGGTCGCCCGCGTCGCAGCTCTTTGCCGAGTTCCAGCTCGGCGTCGAGTGGCGCGGCCGACCGCCTCGGCCAGGTTTCAAGCTCCTCATCCACGACAAGCGCACGCAGGTGTTCCACGACTGGATCACGTTCACGCCAGGTGCGTGCGGTTAGCAGTCAGGGGCTGACTCACGTCTCTCGTGGTGGTTGAATGCTTACGAGTGGGTATGTGTGGCTGTCGTTACTGTTTTGGGGCTGCCGTCTCGACATACAGAGGAGTTTGAGCAGTTCCAGCAGGACAAGAAGGCGTCGTCACGCATCGTCGAGTGCGTGTACGACCCCGAGTGGCTCACATTCGTGCCGTCGCACGACAAGAGCAGCTGGGACGCCGGCAGTCCCGAGTTCAGCGCGACTGAGCGCGGCCAGGGTTGGCGCAAAGGTGCGCGAGTCGTGAGTGCAGTCGAGAGGCTGCGTCAATGCGCATCAGGACGACGCTGACGAGTGGCTTCTCTCTCTCTCACTTGTCCGCTTTCGACGCGCTTGGTGTCGACAACCATCAGGCGGATGGCGGTACGCGCGCTGCCGTCCGGACAAGTCGATGCCGCTCGAGCGCGGCTTCCTGGCGCTGATTGAGAAGGCGATCTCTGAGGACATTAAGCTTGAGGAGTTTGAGAGCCTCTTCCCGGACGACCTGAGCAAGAAGGCGAGTCTGATGCACAAGATCCGTCCCGACGCATCCCTCGCGATCTCCCCAGATGTGCGTGAGCCGCTCGTATGATAGTGGCTGGTGTGTGGCGGTGCGAGTATGACTGCTGTATGGGGGCCTGAGACTCACACACACACTCTGTCTCTTCTTCTGGTTCGCTACACTTGCAGGACTACACACCACCGTCGAAGAAGAAGCGAGGAAACAGTGGCGGCCAAGGAGCAGGTCGGTCGTCCGTCCTCAAGAGCTCCGTCGCTTGTCTTGTCCTCCGTGGGCTTGTGGAAGACTCACTGGAGGTTGTTCCTGTTCCTGGACCTGGTCGTGTCTCTAGGTCCTGGTACGGGCGTGTGCTACGACTTCCAGAATAAGGGCGTGTGCCAGCGAGGCCGCTTCTGCCACTTCTCTCACTGCGCATGTAACTCAACGTGCTCGTGCACGAGTACGAAAAACACTTACGGTACGGCAGTGGACGTGGTGGTGGTGGGCAGAGGACGATGCGAATGAACGCTCGCTCACTACAGTGCGGACCAATGCGAGCAGGTCAGCGCCCGTCGTACCGTCGGAACGACTACGACGCACCGCAGTCGTCGGATCCAGCGAGCTCCACGTCGCCTGCGTCGTCGTCGTCTCCGTCCTCGACTGGCGGTGTTGGCGCTGGCAACGCCTCGTCGTCCTCTGCCTCCGACTCGCTCGAGTCGAGAGGGTCCGAGAAGCTCTCAGGCGGGCGCCAAGGCGACGCGTTCGAGCGTGAGAAAGCGGACACTGGTGCCGACGAGGAGGAAGCCGGCGAGCTGACTGATAATGGTACGCGTCTCGCAGTCGTCGTTCCCATTCCTGGGTGCGTTGTTCGCTGACGCTACTGTCGTTTGCTCTCACTTTGTATAGCAGGGAGTCTCCACCTCGACAACATCTTCGCGCCACTCGAGAACTTTGACAAGGACACGATCGCAGCCAAGCGCGCGCAGCTCTCAGCGCTCGGAAACCGCCGCATCTGGGCGAGTCTTGGGCTCGAAGACAAACTCCAGCGGCACCGCGTGTGCGGCTTGATCGTCACGAAAGCCGGCGACGTGACGTACGTGCGGCCGACCGACAAGTGACGAGCTACTGCCAAACGCCGTCCCAGAAGAAGCGCCGACCAAAGGACCAGTCCATCCATCCATTACATGTACATCGCAGTGGCCAGCGAAGTGTCCTTACTTACTTCACCTACCAACTCGCGTGGTTCAAAAAGCAAAGCCCAGTGGCTCGCGACTTTAGCGGTCCCGTCGTTACTGACCGCCGGCCTTCCGTGGGAGGTCCTCGAGGCGGAGCGAGCCGTTCTTGAGCCCCTCGATCTCGTCCTTCGTTAGGAAGCGCCCCCCGGGGCCGCGTGGCCGGCGCATCGCGTGCTGGTGACGCGAGTCGTGCAAGTACGCTTTGCGCTGGCGGATGTTGCCGAGCTTGGCTTCCAGCTTCGCGCGCTGCTGGCGCCGGATGAGGATGCGCTGGTACTGCTTGGCGTTCACGTACACTGGCTCTTCCTCCACCGCCTCGGCTGCAGGCGCGCCGGTCATTGCGGACGCGCGTGGGAAGAGCGCTTGACTGAGCTATTGGGCGGTGTGTGGCGTACATTGTGAGTCGCCAGCAGCAGGAAACGCAGACACACAGACACACACAGAGAGGCAACGGCCATGGACCAGGACGCACCATCTGCGACGGTAGCATCGGGTTGGCGCTGCCGTAGATTGCGCGGATGTGCTCGTTACTCGCCTAAAGGAAAGGAAGCCGGCGAGTCGATTGTCAGCAAGGAGTTCGCGCGAGGGACGTCCAATACAAAAGCAGTGAACGCACCATCTAGCGACCGTGTGATGCAGCACCATTCACAGGTGAGAAGACACAACAAAAAGCGGGACAACCTCGCGGCGTTAGCTGAGGGGAGAGCGGGGAGAGCGAGAAGAGGAGCGCTTACAACGAACCAGCTGGGACAGATACTGCTGCTGCTGCTGGAAGAGAACGAGCTGTGTTGCGAGGTCCGCGCCATTCGGCACCTGCTGCTGCTGCTGGGCAGTAGCGGCGGCGGCGGCGGCGACTCGGGCTTGTGCGTCCATCGCAATTTATTGTTGTGGGACAGCAGCGTTTTAGCGTAAAAGCATGAATATAAATGTGAGATTGGAGTACAGTTACGTACTGTATTGGTTTGACTAACTACAGGCCGGAGCGCGTTGACCGCACGGGGAAAATCTTATAACTTGTCAAAGTAAATATTTTTGTGTGACAGCCCAGTTTGAATTCGAAAGTGGCGGCAAAACCAAAAAGACACGCATCCACAAGCACGAGCACAAGGACAGCATGGCAGCGCGCGTGCGTGTTCGCTTGTCAAAGCAGCAGCACCTCGCGATATGCATGAAGCGCGAGGAGCAGTCACATTGGAGCCTGAAGGAGCTTGCTGAGTGGGTGCGCGTGGAGTTCAGCCTCCACGCTGCGCTAGGCAAGTCGACCATCAGCGACGTCCTCAAGACCAAGGCGCGCCTCGCCACGCTCTCTGCTGACTGTCTCGCAAAGCAGCAAGCTCGTTCGCAGGACGTTCTTCGCCTCGATGAGGCGCTGGTCGAGTTCGTGGTGCTCGCAAAGCACTCGCATCTTCCAGTGTCCGGCCGCGAGCTTGTGCGTGTCGGCGAAGGGCTGGCGAACGAGCTGCGCATTCCGCGGTCCCGGCGCCCCAAGTTCACGAAGTCGGGCTGGCTGCGC
>JAASFJ010000207.1:0-32853 GCA_023333755.1 Globisporangium uncinulatum | reverse complement strand
ATTGTTGGCAGCCAATTTGACTTGATTTGAGTATCTTTTTCATTTCGATTTTTTTGTCACTAGAATATGTCAGCGATTTTTTGCTGTGACTCTTCTAGTGCGAATTACACGATTCTGATCACATCGCCTGAACCACCTTGAATAGACGAAAAGATTTACAAACGCGCGTCAATATATATGCAAAATTGAGTGATTTATGCGAGGTTTTAGCTCATTTCGTTTTTTTTGGCGCGCAGTGTACAGTATTCAAAGTCCTCGTTGATCGACTCGTGAACAGTGTCCACCACATAACTAGCGTACCTCCAGGCCATATACCCTACTGTTCACTTCAATCACAGATCTTTCGCACTTAAGTAGGTACTTTTCTCCAGTATTAGGGACTTTGGCTCGCCCCCTCCTCACATTTTTTGGATTTCCGCTCACAATTCGCAAAGAAGCTCCCACCGCTCGCAGCCAGCAGCTCTCTCTCGCAGAAGCAGCGCAGGCAGCACACGCGGCAGGTCGAGCAGCGCGAAGAAGAAGGAGGAACGGACCGACCGACGACGAACAACCAGTCGCTAACGGCCCCGACTCTCCGGATGAATGGAAGCATGAAGCCTCATCACACCACCACCACCACGACGACGTCGAACACCACCGGCACCGCCACTGGCACCACCACGAGCGGCAACAGCAGCGCCGGCGGTGGCCACCCGCACCACCCGCAGCCGCGCGGCCCACCGTACGGGCCTGGCTACAACGTGAACGCGCCGGGCTTCCAGCCGCAGTACTTCCAGCCGCAGTTCCACGCACCGCCGCAGCAACAGGTCTACTACCAGCAGCATTACGCGGGTCCACGTGGCCACCACCACCATCAAGGTACGCATTTTTCTAGTGGTACAACTATGCGAGACAGAGGGAGGGGGTATACTCACTCGTAATGACATGAATGTGGGGGGGAAGCAGAATACCGACCCAAGAGCGCAGGCGGCGGCCCCCAACAGCAACAGCAGCACGACGAACAGGACGCCGTTGGCGCTCCGCCACCACAACAGCAACAGGTGCGAGAACTGCCACTGTCTCGTCTATGAGGAGAGGATCGCACTTATCGTGAACTGCGTGCGTGACGACACACAGGAGAACAGCGGCGATGGAGGGAACCCGTACAAGCAAAGCGGCGGGTACCCGCAGCAGCCGCACGGCCGCCCGTACACTGGACCAGTGTTCACACCAGGTGGGGGCCACCACCCGCAGTCGTCGCCCCAGTCGCAGCCCATGCGCAGCCCCCTCTTACAAGGCGGTGGGTACCCCCCACACCAGCAGCAGCAGCCTCAGTACCAGCCGCGCGGCCGTGGGCCACCGCGTTCTGGGCCGCACCCACAGCAGCAGCAGCAGCACTACATGCAGCGGAGCGCTGTCCCGTACTACCCGCAGATGCAGCAGCTCCCGCCGCCATACATGATAGGCTCGCAGCCAGGCATGAACATGTACCTCCCGCCAGGCACGCCCATGCAGTACTATCCGCTCGCGACGCCAGGTAACATGGGCATGCCGGCCGGGGGCATGCCGCTCCCGACCCATCAGTCACAGTTTCAAGCGCCGCAGAAGCGTGAGCGCAAGCCGGCCGAGATCCGCCACCCAAAGACGAGGGAGCTCATTGACCTCACGGGCATGAAGAAGAAGGACGAGTCAGCCGCTCCAGCCGCTCCAGCAGCAGCTACACCGACACCAACACCAACGACCAAGACGGAGTCTCCTGCTGTGAAAGCAAAGGAAGCATCGGCGCCAGCGAGTCCAAAGAAGGAGGAGGTGAAGCAGCTGAACGGAGCCCCCATGTCGCCTCTGAAGAAGGCGGCGACGGAGAAGCCGGCGCTTCCAAATGAGCATCCAGCAAAGAAGCCTGAAGCGGCCATGTCGACAGAGTCAAAGGTGGCCCCAAAGAGTCCGGCAAAGACACTGGTGAAGAACGACAACACTGCCGTGGCGGCGCCTGCTGCTGCTGCGACTGTGGCGTCTCCGAAGAAGACGACGACGTCGAAGGAGCCGGAGCCTGCGAGTCCGACAAAGACGCTGGCGAAGTCGTCCGAGTCGCCCAAGAAGAAGGCGCCCGTCGCGTCTCTGCCACCGACTGAAAGCCAGGAGGTGCCACCGCCCGAGAAGGCGGCTGCCAAGAGCGTCCGTGCAGTTGCGACGATGGTGAACGGCAAGATCACGTATGCAGTGGACGTACTCTTTAGCTTCCGTGAAGCATTCACGGAGCTACCAGCGGACGCGACAGGTTCGGACACCAAGTGGCCGAGCATGGAGGTCGTGAACGATGGCCCAGCGCGTGCGAGTTCCCGTGGTGGCCGTGGTGGGTCAGGCGGCGGCGGTGGCTCGAACTGGGAGCGCAGTGAGAGCAAGTCGGGCGCCGCATTGACACGTCAGACGTCGCGGGGTGCGACCGGCGGCGGTGGCGGCGGCGGCAATCAGTGGGCTCGCTCCCAGGACCTCCCGAAGCGCGGCCGAGGCGAACGTGGTGGCGGGAGTGGTCGTGGCGGCGGTGGCGGCGGCCGTGGTGGCCGTGGCCAGCAACAGGAGCCGCTCTTTGACGGCCCAGTGAAGCCTCTTGAGCGCACGGACAACCGGTGGATCCCTGTGAAGGCGACGTCGGGGCTCGAAGCGACGAAGAAGAAGGTGTACAGCATCATGAACAAGATGACGCGCGAGAAGTTTACGCGTCTTGCCGCACAGCTCACAGACATTGACATGGAGAGTCTCGAGATGCTCCAGAGCGTGATCACGATCCTGTTTGACAAGGCGCTCGGCGAGCCGCACTTTTGCGACATGTACGCCGACCTCTGCGTCTTCTTGGAGCAGCGTTGGAAAGTCTGGTCGTTCCTCCAGATTGTCCAGAACGATGACGACAACACGTTCTACTGGACGACCATGGCGGAAGCAGACAGTGAGGTCGTGGGACCGTTCGCATCGCTCGCAGAGGCGCTCGAAGCAGCGAAGAGCGACGAGTTTGAGCCGTCGCCAGCGCCAGTCGGCATGAAGCTGAGCGAAGTGCGTGTCCAGAACAACAAGTTTATCAAAGTGTGGGCGAGCGAGGCTGCGAGCGGCCAGCCGACCGAGTTCTACTGGTCCGGACAACTCTTGGAGGACTTGGGCGACGACCAAGCGCTGAACGGGCCGTTCGAGAGCTTTGACCACGCGAACCGCACGGCTGTGAAAGCGTGCTCGTTTAAGCGCATCTTGCTGAACGCGTGCCAGGAAGAGTTTGAGAAGGACAACATTTACGAAGAGCTCGAAGCGACGTACAAGGCGAACAAGCTCGCGAATAGCGTGACGCCCGAGATGGAGGCCGAGTACCAGGAGAAGCGGATGCTCATGAAAGCGCGCATGCTCGGGAACATCCGCTTCATTGGCGAGCTGTACCGCAAAGGCATGCTCCAAGAGCGCATCATGCACGAGTGCATCATGAAGCTCATGGGCGTCGCGGTGAAAGACGGCACGCTTGCACTCGTGCACCCGAGTGACAACCCGGACGAAGAGAACATTGAGTCGCTGTGCAAGCTCCTCGCGACAATGGGGAAAGACCTCGACAAGGGACTCGCACAAGCCGCGATGAACGGCTACTTTACGTTCCTCGAGAAGGTGCTCTTGAAGGACAAGCGGCTCTGCTCGCGCATCAACTTTATGATCAAGGACGTGCTCGACCTGCGACTCAACCGCTGGGAGCAGCGCCGCAAAGAGCTCAAGACCATGACACTCGACGAGATCCGCAAAGAGGCCGAGCGCGAACTCCAGAAGCCGCCAGTGAGTGCGCCGTCTGGTGGTGGCGGTGGCGGTGGCGGCGGTCGCTCGGACCCATCGTCGTTCCGTCGTTCGAGTTCGTCGCGCGACAACAACAACTCGTTCTCGTCGCAAGGAGGCCGCGCGACCATGGCGCCCATCTACTCATCGCAGTCGATGAGCAGCCGCAGCTCGGGCGGCAACGCGAGCAGCCGGATGGTGCTGCCGAACCCGCGTGGCATCCAACGCGACGACTCGGTCAAGACGGGGCCGCAGGGTCGTCCTGCGTCGTTCGGGGCCGCTGGCGCGCGTCGTGGTGGCCTGGGTGGCTCGATGGGTGGGAGCGGCACCGGCGGCTCGCCTGCGAGCTTCTCGTCGCGTAGTCGCAACGCTCCGCTGTCAGCGGCGGGAGCGTCGTCCGCTGCTTCGGAGAGCAGCGGTCGGTCGGCCAAGAAAGCCGAGCCGACCGTGCGTGCAGCGCTGAGTGCGGACGCGAAGGAGAAGATTGCAAAGCGCGCCAAGTCGACGGCGGAAGAGTACGTGTCGATCGTCGACATTCGCGAAGCAGAAGCGTGTCTGAGCGAGCTCGTGAAGGAGTTTAACGGCCACCCGGAGGTCCCGCACGTGTTTGCGAAGGAGATTCTCCAGCTCGCGAGCGATGCGAAGAACAGTGTGCGCGAGAGCATGTTTGACTTGCTCGAGAAGCTCGTGCTCGAGAGCAAGGCCATCCCCCCCGAGAGCATCCGGTTTGGGCTCGAGAAGATGATCGAGCTTGCAGTCGACCTCTGGTGCGACGTCCCGAAGCTCCACGAGCACGTTGCCGACATTGTCGTGCGCTTCATGAAGCAGTCGGCGACCACAGGCGTGACGTTTGACTGGCTCGTGTGCGGTTGCGGCCAGCGGCTCGAGGCAGACGTGTTTGACGAACTCGTGCAAGGCGGGTTCCTCGCAGCGACGGCGGGCCAGACGCTCCAGTTGCTCCGAGCAGCGGACCCAGCGAAGGCAAAGAGCGAAGTGCGCAGCACGTACTCGACGCTCCACGCGCTCTTTGCGCCGCACGACCAGAACGCTGCGAGCATTCAGAAGTGGATTGCGAAGTTTGAGCTGAGCGACGTGTTCCCGCTCGAGCCAGCGTTTGGGCTCGTGGAGCTCGCCAACACGTCGACTGCGTCGTATAGCGACGTGGTCGCGTGGATCGAGCAGCACATTCCGCTCGAGCTGCGCACGGACGCGCTCTTTGCGACGCACATGTGTCTCTTCATCCTGGAAAGTGGCGCGAAAGCGGGGAGTGCGGCACTGCCGTCGCAGGAGCGCTGCATGCTGCTCACGGGCTTTTGCGGCGATGTGGAGACCCAAGTGCGGCTCGTGTCGGGTATCTTCCAGACGCGGACGGACAGCGGTGCGTTCATAATGTGTGGGGGGGCTCTTGGTGGGTGGGTAAGCGGCTGACTGACAATCTGGTCGCGTTGTTCTGTATATGGACAGAAGAGGTGAAGCCGCTGTTGACGCACTTGAAGAAAGAAGGCGCTGTGATGCCTGCTGCGTTTGCCAAGTGGCTCGAGCTCAAGACAGACGCGAGTGCGGCACGTAAGCAGGCGCTCGCGGTGTTCGGGGGCTTCGTGGGCGAGCTCGCACGGAGCAAATAGACGGCGCCGAGGTCGTGCGCGTGTGGGCGAGTGGCGAGCTCTAGGAGGAGAGGATGACGGCGAGCGGCCACCAGCGAGCGCGTAGGAGGAGCGAGGGGACGGCGTAGCGACTGGCGAGCACAAAAGCGAGCGAGCGAGTGGGACTGGGACCACGCAGGCAGAAGAGGCGTTCTTCTCCCACTTGCTCTTCGATTCGCTCGCAGTTTATCCGCCCGCCTCTGAGCCACCCACTCTTTCGGTGTGGGCGGAGGGGCTGCAGTTGTTGCTGTCAGTGCTGCGAGTAGTGCAGTAAGTACTGTAGTACACCCCTCCCGCCATACTTCTTTTGTGTCGAGCTCGTCACCAAGTGTCGTTGTCGGTGTCGCCTTCCACTCTGTCCACTGTATCATCCAGTCCTGCACTGCGTCACCAGACTACAGTCTCGTAGTACTTCGAGACGGCCAACGTTGGAGAAACGTCTCCTCCTTCTCCTGAAGCTGCGAACGAGCGAGTGCACTCAGCGAGTCAGCCTCTCAAGAGCCCCACTCCCCATCCACTCAGGACGACCTACTCCCCGTCATCATGCACACCCACCTCTCGTGACCGATGCTGCGTCTCAGACACCACGACAGCGCCGTTCGCTTGAGCGTTACCCGTGTGCTTGTGGATCCGGTCGAGGATGCCGGCGTTGAGCTGCACTTCGAGCGCAGTCTGGTCGGCTTCGAGCAGTCGCCGCTCTTTGTCGCGCATCTGCTGGCGGAGGACCTCTTGCTGCGTTGTGTTACGGACTGCGCGCTGCTGGAGCGCAAGTCGCTCGCAGCGTTCTGCGTCCATGCGCTCGTGCTTCCAGAGCTCGGCTTGCTTGTCGAGGTCGCGCTTCGCAGCGTCGTCGCGCGCCTTCTTCTCGACGACCTGCTGTCGGAGGAACGCTTGCTGCGCTCGGCTGCTCGCGTCGGCGTCGGCTTTCTTCCTCCGCTCTGCGTCGACTTGCTGCTTCGCGAGCGCCTCTTGCGCGCGTTGCACTCGCTGCTCCTCGTCGCGTGCCTTGGCGTCTGTAGTTGCTCTCGACGTGTCGTCAAAGAACTTCATCTTGGCTTGGATCGTGCTCGCCATGTCGTCGAGCTGCTTCTTGCGCGCTGCTTCCTTCGCGTCCTCAGTCTTGATGTAGTCGCCCGCTAGCTTCATCTCGAGCGCACGCTCCCGCTCCTTCTCTTGCCGCTTCTGCTCGAGCTGGCGCTGGTTTTCAAGGAACACGAGCCGCAGTCGCTCTTGCTCCCGCTCGCGACGTGCAAGGTCCTTTGCCTGGTCGTCCTCTTTCTGCTTTCGGAGCAGCTCAGCCATCTTGGCTTCTTGCACCTTCTTCGTCTGCTGCTCGCGCTCGTGCTGCTTCATTTTGGTCAGTCGCTGCTCGGTCTGGATCTGGATGAGCTGCTTGGCTTTCTCCAGTCGCTCCTGCTCCTTGCGCCGTTCGTCGTCCTCCTGCTCGCTCAGCCGCTGCATGTTTTCACGGTGGTACATCTCGCTCGCCTGCCGCTCGTGCGCCACTCGCTCCTGTTTCTGGTTCACTTGCGCGCCCAGTCGTTCCGCGAGCTCGGCGCGCTGCCGCTGCTTCGCTTCGAGCTTGCGCTTGGCCTCGAGCGCCTCCTCGACCGAGCTGAACTTGACGATCTCTTCCCAGATGCCGTTGTTCTTCTCCTTCTTCGGCGACGCCCGCGGCGGCAGGCGGAAGCCCGTGCTCATTTGCTGGAGCTGGGATTGCGTCAAGTAGACATCTTCGTCTGAGATACCAGCGCCCCCGTTGCTGCTGCGGACTTGGGCGTCTGCAGCACCACGAGAGTGTGACGACCCTTTCTGCTGCTTCTCTGCACGCTTCCCACGGCTCCGCGACGAGAGGTCCTTGCTTCCAGACGACCGTCGTCCAGACATCTTGGCCTGGCCTACCATGCGCTCGTCGGCGCATCGGTCTTCCGGGTGGTTGGCCGCCTTTGTTGCTGCTGCAGCCAGTGCGAGCTGTTCGGATCGGCGCGTCCTGAGTTCGTGCACGATCGTTGCGAGTGCGTCGTATGAAACATCCGGTGGAAGCTTCCGCTGCTGGAGTACCTTGAGCACCTCACTCGCGAGCTCTTCGGCGACTGTAGGGGACTTCTTGAGTTGTTGTTGGATGCGGGCGCACATGGCGAGACGCAGGTTCTCCTTCATCTGGAACTGTAGGGCTTTGCCGCGGAGCTTTTCGCGATCCACCGTTCGAACGGTTCCCCTGCGAGAGCGAAGCGTATGAATGTGGGCTTGTCAGAGGGTGTGACAGGCGTGTGACCGAGAACCACAGGAAACAGACGCAGAGCTGGCCACGAACACGGAAAACATAGAGTGCGTGTCTGAGCACGTCACGCCGGCTCGACCGGTGGCTTTGCCCGTCATGGTTGTCGTCTGCCACCACTCGCTACGGCTTCGTCGTTTGGGTCGACCACAGCGTTGCGGTGAGAGGCGAAGGACAAGCAGTAGGTAGCGCAAGGAAGGACAAGGAGGAGTCCGAGGCTGTGCGGAGCTTGAACGGGAGTCAAGTCGGCGACAAGAATAAATGTAGCCATTTCCATAGATCCCCTTTTGAATCCGATACAATCGGACTTGAAAGGGATCTATTGATGTTGACCACACGTGGTTGACACTCTTGTGCGAGCGGCTCAAAAGCGTCACGGCCTCGTCCGCACTTCGCGCAAATGGTGTGTTTGTGTATGTGTATATGTGTGTCCGCGCCGCAATACCAACCTGACGGTTGTCGAGTGCGCACAGTCCAGCGCTGCAACCTCCGCAGAGAAGCTCGCGGACGCGCAATTGCGTCTGACAGCGGCCGAGCGCCAGCTCGTCGACCTGCGTAACATCGAGCGCGTCCGGCGCCACGTGCAGCAGGCGAAGCTCTCGAGCGCGTTCCTAAAGACCGCGCCTGGAGATTACTACTCGTGGTCGCTAGCGCAACGCGCGTGCGTCACACACTATCTCTCTCTCTAGGAAGCGTGGCAAAGAGTATGGGGAAGGAGACTAAGAGAGGACATGACACTGCTGCGTATGTGTGGGTACGTGGGTGGGCAGTTCGTTCCTCGGCTGTCAGGTGCCGCAGCTCTGCAAGAGTATCATCGTTGAGAACACTACGTGTACGAACGCGGGTGTCGAAGACCCACGCAACTCCCGGTGCGCTTGTGGTGGTGTAGTGGGTTTGAGTGGGAGGCCGACACGGGACCTCATATCCCAGTGAGTGGACGCAGGTTCTACTGCGTCATTCTTCAGTACAACGCCAAGCTGAACACCGAGGCGCTCATGCGCTTCGTGCGCTCCCAGCTCCCGGAGGCGCAGCGTCCTGGGCGCAAGAGCTTCAACTTTCAGCACGCGCCTGGCAACGTACGCCGCACACGCAACCGCTAGACACACTGGCAGTCGGTCGCGGACAGCGGACCTGACAGCTTCCCATACTGAGTGTGTTGCTGTGCTGCTTGGGCTCTACGCTGCACGAACAGATCTCGGAGCAATTGACGGGTTTCCAGCACAATGGCGTCGCTCCGTTCGGGATGACGACGCCGATCCCTGTGCGTTGCTGTCACTCGACGTAGAGCTACAAGAGCTGGAGATACCAAGGGACTACTGATGCTTACTCGCTTCCATGGTGCGTGTAGGTGGTCGTGTCTGGCGAGGTCGCAGCGCTAGAGCCAGCCTTCATCTGGCTCGGTGGCGGCGCCGAGAGCGTCAAGCTCCGCATCGGCGTGCAGCAACTCATCCACGGGCTCTCGGCGCTAGTCGCCGACAAGAGCCTCACGACGCTACGCGACGACCTGTGAGCGCTAGTGAGTACCGGTCGCTTGTCGTGCACTGGCCCTCATCGAGTGGTGTGTGATGGAGTGGAACGTGAGCTCGTCTCTATCGTCTTAACTGCACAACGTCACGTTAGCTACTGTCACTGCTACGCAACACGACACATGGAAGGCTGTTCAGCCAACGCACTACACTTGCAGATCGCTTCAGAGTGCGAGTCCAAACACAATCACTGCTGTCGCCGCAACGACAGCGCTCAAGTACCGAGTGCTACTGGCAGAAGTGGGCGTCGGTGTCGGCGTCACTGTCTTCGCATGCGCACTCGTTGGGCTCGGTGTCTGGGGCAGGAGCGACGGCGGCGTTTCTTTCAGTCCTGCTGGGTCAATCGTGGCAATAGCAGAAGTACCATCGTCGTCATCACCGCTGTCGATAGACCCACTCGGTCGACCAGCTGCACCGTGAAGCGGTGCTTTCGACAGCACTGGCGGAGCAGACGTAACAGGAGCTGTCGCTTCACCACCACCACCACTTTGGTTCACAGCAGCTTCCTGGCACGTCATCGCCTCGACTTGCGCGTGCGTCCACGCGTTCGCGACGCCCGGGTGCGACACTTGCGCGCCTGTGCGCTGGAGCTGCCCGCCAAATGCCCACCGGCAGCACGGATCCCCGAGCTCTTCGCCGTTTGTCGCGCCGTCGCCATCTGAGTCCGCTTGGCAAAGCGCAGTCGTCCACTGTGCACCTTGCGCTTCAAACGCCGTGCCAAACGGGTTGAGTGCGCCACCGCCAGCTGCGTTCCGGTGGCCGAGCGCTTGGACACCAGCGATGCTGTTGGCGTTCGGCACGCGTGCAACAAACTGCGGTCGTGCGTCAAGTCGGACGAGCGCGAACGAGGAGGCACCAAGTGTAAGCACTGATAGTCGAAGTTTGTAAGTCGACATGGCGCTCGTCTGGATGGAGGCTGTCGGTGTGCGGAACAAGCGAGTGGTTGACTGGGTTGAGGTGGATTCGGAACTGAGCGATCGCAGTGCATCGCTGGGAGGCTCTAGTCGTAGTCCACACTGGTTGGAGGTCTCGGAGCTTCAAACTGGAGGTGGTCAAGGACGAAAGCGGAATCTGTGACTTGTGAGAGTAGATGGCGGCGGTTTGCGAGAAACAGTCGCTGGAGTCTCGAGAGACCCCCAAGCTGCAAGAGACTCGTTGCACAGCACTTCACTGTAGAGAGAGAGAGAGAAGAACTCGCAAGATGGCGTCATGGGTGTGTCACTCACTGCGTGCTCTGTAAGCAAGTGACGTTGATGGGAGGGGACGAAGGCTCACGTGACGGTTCTCTCACAGCTCAAGAACGTGAAGGATGGCTCGCGCAGGTCGGTCTCGTGCCTCTCGCAGCACGAGTGCCCAATGCTCCCTTACTCACTCATCTACTTGCTCGGCTGGTCACACAAACCTCATGCTCGTCAGACTCAAGGACGAGTTCGTGCGGACGCTCGGCGTTGGCACTGAAGGCTCCATCGACCCAGTGCTCGACTACCGCACGCAAAGGTATGTGCAGCTGACAAGCTGACTTGACTGGTGGTCGCGAGAGACAGACACGTGGGTGCTGCGTGCGTACTCATTCATGACGGACGGACGAGCAGGTTCAACCGGTACAACGACAGCCTCGACAAGCTCTCGAAAGCCATGGCGCACTACAGCGACGCGGCGCAGACGTACTCGCAGGCGTCCGTGGCTCTCATGCACTCGTTCTCCGAGTTCTTTGAGTCCCAGCTGCAAGACTGTGCGTGCGTACTTTGCACAGAAGCGCTGGCTACGAGGCGGTCTGCACTGTCGTGGCGTGGCTCACACGTTGGGAATGTGTGTGTCTTTGGCTGTGTGTGTGTGCAGATTCACCAGAGGAAGACGACTACGCGAACACCAAGTACGTTGGATGTCCGATGTCTCGCTTAAGTGCGTTCTGGCGCTGACGAACACTGCATTTGTTCCTCTCTCTGCAAGGTCATTGGCGCAGACTGCGCTCCGGCTCGAGGAGATTCACCAGTCGCTCCACGCAAACGTGTACAGCAGTGTGCGTGCGATGCAGGCCGACCGCGTCGCCCAGTCGATCCAGACGCTCAAGAAGAGCAACGCGGGGCTCCAGAAACAGCTCCAGACGCTCCGCCAGCGCGTGCGTCTCCCGTCTCGGTGGCTTGGAACGAACTCCAGTGACACACTGACACTATACGTGGGTGCTGGATCTGCGATGCTCCCTCTGCGACAACAGCTCATGGACTACGACTCGGTGCGGCGCTCAGCCGAGTGCCAGAAGAAAGGCACCCCGGACTGGGAGCGGATGCAGCAACGGCAGCAGGTCGCCGAAGCGGGCCTTGTAACCCTCACAACCGACATTAACGCGGATCTGAATGCGATCGAGAGCCGCCGAGGCGTCGACATGAAGAACGAACTGCTCACTGTCGTCGCCTGCCAGGTGCGTGCACCTACACGTACTCATATGTCACACATCACCAGCGCAGGGTGCTGACGAAACGACACGAATGTGCTTGTTCAATCGCAGCTCTTTGTCCACTCGCGTGCACACGAGCACTACCAGCAGCTGCTGCCTTTAGTACCGGGTGTTGCGCGGCCTCTGCTGGAGATCACAGAGTATGCGCGCGCACGGCCGCGCGAGAACCCGATCGCGAATGACCCAGCGGGCGTCGGTGTGCTGACGTACACTGGTCCTGAGAGCCACGGCGCAGTCGAGCGGCCGCTGCAGTTCCACCAGCGACAGCCCGACGTAGTGCTGCTCGCGAGCGTGCACCCGCTGCAGAACCTGCCGTTTGCAGAGCTCCACTATGGCGAGCGCCTCGCGCTTGCTACGTATGACGATGGTGGCACAACGCACACGTGACGCGCTGTTGAGTTGAAGCGCGTGACGCCTCCAGCTAGCTCCCTTGCTTTTATCGCTAGCTAATCAGAACAGCTTGTTTTCAGCGAATCACCGTTTCTATTTCTATTTTCAGATTTGTAAATAAACCGTTCGTGTCGCCTTGATTTGTAATTGCAATTCCGGCCGTTCATTCCGGGGGGAATAACCGCACACGACTGAAACTAAACTAAAACCTCGGAGGGCTCAAGAGCGGAAGGATGCAGGCACTCACCCGTCCCCTCCGCCGAGCAGCGCTCGCCCGCAATGTGCGCTCCATGGGCTCTGGCGCGCACAAGGCGCACGTGCACATGCCGGAGACCGCCATGATCACCAACAACGTGCGTCGTTTGTAGGACATGACGACCGTGTGGTCTCACTCTTACCTTCGCAAGCCTCTGTTCACCCGTCTTCCGCTATCTCTTTGACGACTTGCAGGGCACGCACGTGTTTGAGCGCAAGGGCTGGGAGTACTCGACGTACATACTCTTCACGATTGCGCCAGTGATGCTCTACCTCGGCATCACGAACGCGCCAGAGACGGACGCGAACGTGCTCGCCAGGTGCGTCCGTCCTTCGGGAAAGACCACACAAGAGTGTGTGTTATGGTGTCGTGGGTATGGCGAATAACAGCAATGATGCTAACAAAACGAACGCACACATGTGTGTATATGGGTGGGTATCGCAATCAGGAGCGAGGCGTACGCGCTTCGCAAGGGCAGCGTGGAGGGCACCGAGCACGTGCACCGCACGAGCCCAATCGTCCCCCAGTACACATACGAACGCGTACGTTGCAAAGAGGGACTGAAAGATCAGCTGAATGGGGCGTTACGTAGACAGACAGTCGACCTCACATCTCTCTATGTGTGGCTGCGATTGTAGGCTGAGATTGGCGAGCGACCGACGCTTGCGTAAGCGCTTTGCGTCCCCACTCGACGCTCCCACGTCTCTGTGGCTGTGTGGGTATGTGAGTGATCAAGAGGAGAAGGAGAAGGACGGAGGAAGGGACGGAGCTCCTCGATGTCGTCACGACACGCGATCACGAACGGACTCTCAGCAAAGCACAAGTCAGTGGGTGGGCACATGCGTTGAACAAACGAACGACACCCGCCAGCCACCCTTCTCTTGGTCTTCTTCCTTCTCTCCCTTCCTTCCTGTTTGGTCTACGCGAGCTCTGCGATGAACGCCTTAATCTCTTCGAACGACCCGCAGCTCCTGCCGACCCAGACAAAGCGACCCACACTGTGAGCCCAGACCCACCCATTCACCCACTTACTCTCCAGCGCGTTCATTCCTCCTCCTCCGTCGTCGTACCGAACGCTCGCACTCGGCGCGTGCTGCTTGATGAGCCCTGTGAGGACGCCGCCGTAACCCACTTCCACAAACGCGTCCACCGCCCCACTCGCGACGCAAAAGTCCACCGACTCGCTCCAGCGCACAGGAGCCACGACCTGCTGCACGAGCGTGTCGCGAACGTCAGCGGCCGAGCGCTTGGGGCTCGCGCGCGCGTCGACGTTCCACACCACTGGCACTGTCGGGGGCACGTGGAGCGTCGCGAGCGTCGCGTCCAAGTACTCGCGCAGCTGCGTCGCCGCCGGCGCCATGAGCGCACAGTGGAACGGCGCACTCACGTCCAGGAGCACGGCCCGGCGGACGCGCTTGTCGCGCTTCGCGACCTCGATCGCCACGGCGACGGCACCAGCGTCGCCGCTGATCACGACCTGTCCAATCGGTAAGCACTCCACGCTAGAGCCACCCCACTCCATACACACGCACACACCTGCTTGTTCGAGTTGTAGTTGGCAACTTGGCACGTGTGCTTCGTGCGCTCGGCTGCGACGCGACAGATCTCCTCGGCGTCGCTCGCGCTCACAGGCAGGAGCGCAGCCATGGCGCCAACGCCTTCCGGCACGGCCGACTGCATCACTGTGCCACGAAAGCGCTGCTCGTCCGTGTCCCCAAGTCACCGTTTGGTATTCAGCACTCGCACACACACAGCAAAAGAATGCGTTTCGACACGCACCACGAGCCGCACGGCGTCTGCAAACGCGAGTGTGTCAGCCGCCACGAGCGCCGAGTACTCGCCAAGTGAGTGGCCGAGCACGAACGATACGTGCTGGCGCACGTTCAGTCCCGCCTCGCGCTGCAGTACGCGTAGTGTGGCCACGGAGAGCGCGAGGATCGCAGGCTGCGCCACCGCGGTCTGCGTGAGTGCAGTCTGCGGGCCGTCCCGCAGGAGCTTCAGCAGGTTCACACCAGCTGCCTCACTGGCCTCGTCCAGCACGTCACGCGTGAGCTGCGGCCAGTGGGAGAGCAGCTCAGCTGCCATCCCCAGGCGCTGTGAGCCCTGGCCCGGGAATACGAGCGCCAGTCGACGCGCCGCCATGTAGGTCTCAAGAGCTCTTCTTGACAGGCGAATTAGTCGAAAAATGACAAGCAAGAGTGTTGGTCGTACGTGACGATGCAAATCAAATGTTCATGGGAAGGCTCGCGATCAGTGCGTGGATCTCCTCTCTCTTTCTCTGTCTTCTCTCACTCTGTCTCACTCAGTTAACCAGTCAGTCGCTCACCAGTCTACCGACGACGGCGGTCGTCCCGACGTCGATTGCCGCCACCGCCGCCGCCAGTGCTGCGGTCTTCGTTGCCTCGGCCTTGACCGCTCCCCCGACGATCGTGTCCTCCGCTCCCACCACCACCGCCGGTTCTGCTCAACGAGCCATCATACCACGTAAGAAACCAACCATACGATCGTCAGTCGTCTCTCACAAGTGGGGTGACACTGATGCTCGCCTTCCTTCCTTCTCGACCGTACCTCTGCTCTCGCGACGGCCCCTGCTGCTGCTGCTGCTGCTGGTTGCCGCTCATCGCACTCGAGCCACCGCCACCGCCACCTTCATGGCCGCCCTTTCGCCCGTGCCGCACCTTCTTCTTCTCGTCCATTGCGCCACCGCGATGCTTCGGCTCGCCACCGTCGCTGCCACGCCCAGCGTCGCCCCCACGACCGCCGTGACTACTGCGACCGCCCGCGTCTCGACGCCAGTGCTCGTCGTTCGGGTCGCCACTCCCGCTGTCGCCTGCGCCGCCCTGGCGTCCGTCTTCCTCGGCACTCGGTGCCTCGCGCTTGCGAGACGACGACGACACGAGCGACACCATCTTTCGTGGCACAGGAGGCGTCGACAGCTGGGCTTGAGCGCCACTGGGTGCCGACTCGGCGCCAGTCGACCGCGGCTGTTGCGGCCGCTCCGAGCGCTCAGGCCGCTCCGTGTCACGACCCGCGCCCGCACTGCTGCCGTCCGCGCCACGACCAGCGGCTGGGACGACGCTCTCTGGCCGCTCGCGTCCATCGCGCCGTCCCTCCTGGTCCTTCTTCTCTGTCAGCTGGCGTCGAAGCGCGGCTTCAGACGGCTCCACGCGCTGACGCTTGCGGCTCTCGCTCGGCGGCTCGCTGCTACCGTCGCCACTCTCCTTCTTGGGCGTGTCGCTCGGGCGGCTGCTGTTGTCGGTCGCGTCTCGCTCACTCGCTGGCGCTGTCGCAGGTCCACTTCCACTCCCACGTTCGCGGTCGCGGTCACGGCCGTTGCGACGGCCTTCCGTCGACCCGCTGCGTCGCTCTCGCGACCGATCGCGCTTGTGGCCCGACACGGTCGGTTGATCGGCGGCCGCCGACGCCACAGTGGCGATGCTGGCGCCACCGTTGCCGCGGCTGCTATTGCTGGGACCGGACGACGGCGACGGGAGCGGGGGTCTGCCTGGTGATGTCGCGTCCCGGGGCTCGCGACGACCGCGCTTCTCGTCGACGTGGCGGCCGCTATTCGCACTGCTGTCGTCTGTCGCTCCACGGTCCGAGTCGCGGCGCTTCAAGCGCGACGAGCTCCCGGCTGACGCGGACGAGCGGTTGCCGCCGTCCTTCGCGCCATCGCTCGCTGCCGACCGTTCGCTGCTGCGTCGAGACACCGACACCGACGACGGCGGCGGTGTGCTGATCTCTCCGCTCTCGAGCTCCTGGCGCAGCACGCGGCCCGACTTCCGCTCACGAGACGACGACAACGACGACTCGGACGACACTGTCGCGGTAGTTGGTGGAGGTGACGCGACTTTGACGCTGTCTAGAACAGCAGCACCAGTCGCTGTCGCTGTCGTTGCCTCCGTGTCGGCCGCAGCAACACTACTGTCGTTCGCTCCGTCGTCGTCTCGCTCGCCGCTCATCGTCGTCGGCGGCTTCCCCTTCTTCTCGACCACTGGCACAACGAGGAGCTTGTCTTCAAGCAGCGTCGTCTTGCGCTTCGTGAGCAGCGCAAAGTACCGACGCGCCATGATCTTAATGTCCTCTCGCTCCTCCGCCGTGAGCGCTTCGACAATACCGAGCAGGCTCTCGGCCGTACTCTTGCTCGCAGGGAACACGTCAATGAGCTTCGTGAGCAGCACGAGCGTCGTGCGGATCGGCATGTACTCGCCACCGCCCAACGTCGCTGCGAACGCGCGCGTCATGCCCTTGTGCCACTTGGCGTACACGAGCTTGTACTGGCGGTGCGGTAGCTTCTTCGTGGGGTCGTGGAGGTCGACACTGAAGCCGCTCCGGCCATGGAGCGCGTCTTCTTCGTACGCTGCACTGCTCTGGTACCACCGGAGCAGGAGACTCACGCTCTCTTTCAAGAAGATACCGAGATTCCCAGCTTCTCGCTCTGTCACACACAGCACAAGCGGCGGGAGCTTGAGGTTCACGAGGTCGTAGTACTGGAGCGTACTGAACGCTGGCGTGTTGATCGCGTGCAGACGCGCCATAAACTTGGCGCAAAAGAGCGCGTCTTCGGGCGACAAGAGCGCGCGTGGGACAATGCACGTCTGCAGCAGCTCTTGGACCGCTGAGCGGGTGTCGTGCGCGACAAACAGCGCTGCTTTCTTCGTTTCGAGCCGCTCAAACACGCGCTTGCGGTGCGCGACTTGGTCTTTCTGCTCGTTCGTGAGCTTGTCAATCATCTGCGACGTCTTCTCCTTGAGCTTCTTGCGCTCCGCGCCTGTGAGCGGCCCGTTCGTCGCAGCGTTCAGCGCGTTCCGGAGCCGCAGGATCTCGGCTTCGTACTGTGGGAACGGGACGTGAATGTCGTACAGAATGAGGCTCCAGAACGTCACGTACAAGACCTTCGTCATGCCGCCGAACGGGTCGTCGCTGACTGTGTCGTTATCGCCGTCTGTGCGTCGACGAAGAGCGTTCCCGACGTCTTCCAGCAGCGCCGGTGCGTCCATGAACCAGTTCCGACGGCCAGGATCGAGTCCAGACGTGGCTGCTGAGCTGCCAGACGCGTGGATGCTGCGTGGGGCTTTCCGGAGCACTGGGTCGTCGAACCGGATCGCAGGCCGACTGAGCGTCATCGCGAGCTCAGGCCGGACGTGGTACTCGTGCACGAGCGCAGTGAGCGACGGCAACATTGTCGCGTACACAAGCGGGTCAACGACACTGTTGAGGAACTGCAGCAGTTGGCTCAACGTCATCTGGCACGTGTCGTAGACGCGGCCGAGGAGCTTGAGGTGCGTCGCCATCGACGACGCGCTCTCGTGGAACTCGATCCGGCTCCGCATCTGGCAGATGAGGAGACAGAGTGGAAGTGCAAGGTTGCGCTTCACGAGCGCATCGCGCAAGCGAGGGATCGCTCGGCGGTTCATGAGTTTCGGGTCTGCGGGCTCTTGCCACAAGTGGGGCGCGCCTGCTTGCGCTTCGAGCTGGCTCAGCGAGATGTCTTCAAAGCTAATGCACGAGCCCATCTTCGAGAGGAGCTCGCTGAGCACGACCAAGTCAACCGACTCCCAGTTCTGCAGCCGCTGAATCAGATACTGCAGCAAGCCTGCAAGCTCGACAGTCGGGTACTTGCGGTAGAAGCTACCGGCAAAGCTCGCGAGCGACGCAAGCCAGAGCGAGACGTTCGTGCCGTCCGACTTCATCGACTGCCGCGACTTGGCGAGCTCGCTCACGAGCACGAACGAGAGCACGTCCATGCCGAGCGGCGTAATGAACTTAAACGACTCGACGACGGGCTGGATCAAGTTGTCATACGACTGGATCTGGCGCAGCATGGTGCGGAAGACCACGAGCGGGTTCGCGTGCGCAAAGTGCGTGAGGCTGCGTGCGGACGGCTTCGCGCGGTCGGCCGTGAGCCGTCGCATGACTTTGCGCGTGTGCTGCACGACCTGCGCTTCGACGAGCTTCATCTCGGGGCTCCGTGCGTACGCAGCTTGCCACTGCTGGTACATCCGGTACCGCTGCTCGAACGGGTACAGCTTGAGGAGGTCCCAGAGCTGGAACACTGCGCTCGGGTTCGATCCTTGGTGCGTAATCGCTGGGAAGAAGCTCGTGACGATCACACGCTGCACCGCCGCCAAGAGTCCAGTGCTGTCCGTTGCGTCTGATGTCATTGTCGTTGTCGTTGATGGCGGTGGCGGTTGCTGCTTCTTTGCGTCGCTCTCGAGCAGGTGGCTGATGATCCGGAGGAGCTTCGTGAACAGGAGCTGGTCGTGGTGCAGCTGGGGCCCGAGCATTGCGAGGATCGGGAACACGACCGAGACAAGCTCGTCCGCGCTCGTCAGCGCCGGTTTCTTGGACACTGCATCCGCTTTCGTTGTTGTTGTCGTGCTCCCGACAGTAGCGACAGCACTACTACGACTCGCGACAAGCTGCATCGGTTGGAGCGACAGCGGCGCGTACAGGTCGCGCACCAGCGCGTGCACTGACGCACACAGCTGCGCAGCGAGCGGCTGGGACGCCAGTGGGTTCACCCCACGTGCTTGGAACCACGTGATCATCTCGAACGCGCGCGTCTCGGCCCCAATCTCAAGCAAGCCAGCAATGAGCCCAAACACCTGGTTCCCACTGTCGTCGTTCGTGCTGTCGGCGTCACTGGCTGAAGCAGCCTCGACAGTGTCGTCGCTCTTGGCCGCCAGGTTCACTTTGCCAAACGCCCGCGCGTCGGCTTCCAGCTGCTTCACACGCGCACGGTGCTGCGCGACAATGTCCGCTCGCGACGGCGACAAGTGCGGCAGCAGCGCGTCGACGTCGACGAGGTCGTTCGCGAGCAGCGTCGCCGCCAATCGGTAGAGCGAGCGTGGCGTCTCGAGTTGGCGCTGTCCGCTGTCCACACTGTCGCGCTTGTAGAACTGGAACTTGAAGCCGAGGACGTGTGGGATGCTCGCTCGCTTGAACAACGCACCGAGGAGCTCGACAAAGTTCGCATTCTCTGGCTGCGCTTCAAACGCGTCGAGAGTGAGGTCGAGGACACGGGACGCGTCCAAGTCAAAGTACCCAATGAGCGCCAAGAGGTCGGTCTGCGTCGCGTCGAGCTGTGCTGGCGTCACGCCCGTGTGCAGGAGACTGAGCACTTTCGCGAATCCCTCGCTTTCTTCACGCAGCAAGTTGTACTTGCGCTGCGTGTAGAGTGACTTCGTGTTGATGCGCAGGATCTTCTTGCGCATCACGGGTGGGCCAGACACGAGCCCCGCTTCGTGCAACAGGTCGTACTCGAGCGACGCTTTCAAGCTGAACTCTGGCACCACGTCTTCGTCCTGCGTCCAACCAAGAGCCACCCATTCAATCACCCCATCACCCAAAAACACAATCACCCAAAAAACCAAATACCCAAAAACACCACGGAAGAGCTCCGAACGTACCGCGAGCGTCTTGACGAAGCGGCAGAGCTGCTGCCACTCGGGACTCGAGTGGCGCTCGCGGCCTTTCTCGCTCCCTTCAATCTCATTGCCTGTGTGGAGTGGTTGGTGTCCACGGCCCTCTTGTCAGCCCCTCTCTATGAACTCAATAGTAGCGAGCCAGCAACACAGTCGCCACTACGCACCAACAACCCACACGAGGTCCAAGAACGACTCGCACGCGTCTGGGAACGAACTCTGCGCACCACTCGAGCGTCAGTACAAAACACACCTCCCCACACTCGCTTTCAATCGTTCGTACGTCATCACGTACCAGCTCTGCCTCCTTCAGCACGCTCACGACCTCTTGGCGTGTGAGCTTTGCGTGCACAACGACACCCACGAGTTCATACAGCAGGCGGTACAGGGCTGAAAGCGAGCAGACGGAGCCATCGTCAGTGTGTGGCAGCTTCCGACTCTAAAGCAGCAGCAACAGACGCACTAGTCGCAGGGTCGAGCGCCGTCAAGTCGGTCTCTGCGAGCGCCTGCGAGAGCTTCGTGCGGCTGTGGAGGGGGGAGGGCAAGAAGAGGGGGGAACGCCACTGTGTAAGAAAGGAGAGGCATCGGGCGGAGGAGGAAGAGGAAGAGGGGAAGGACCCACATGCGTTTTGCGCCGCTTTCGCTCCAGTGCTGCAGCGTCTCGTCATCCAGCAGCGGTCGTGCGCTGCCACCACCCGAACTCGGAGGAGAGCTCGCCATTTTCGCTTTTGAGCGGGATTCCGAGTGGTCGGCCCAAATTGAGCACAAATCAATAGACTTCGTTTTTGTAGCTAAATATATTTGTTTATATTTGTTAGTATAGAAAAAAATGGGCCAAGGACACCACAGCATCATTGAGCGTCACGACTTCTATCAACAACGAGCCTGGCGGGAGTCCGCACTGAATGCTACGGTCGACTAATGCGCACACCGCGTCGGTGCTTGAACTACCATAGAAGACATTGCCACGTCTCATACTCGACGCCGCTGACTCTCGCCACATCATTCGTTCTTGAGCGTCAAGCGTGTCAGGCGGGGCCGAGTCCGTCTGCGCACTTAACGCCACGACGGTCTCCGCGTGCGACCACGTACCGCAAATGGTCGCTGCAGCAGTAGAGAGCGACGTGGCGTCCCACGTACGCTGCGATCTGCACCAAGAGCGTGGCGCCGTAGACTCCCAGGAGAGCGAGGAGCACGAGTCCGTCCCGGTCCTGGGCCGCGGTCGCCAGAAAGTGACGCACGCTCTCACCACCACCCCCACTACGCGCAGTTGGGAGCCAGTCCAGCAGCAAATGATCGCCCACCAGTGCGTCGTCACACGCACTGCTGCGTCCACCCGATGCCGCCACACAGAACGCGACCGCCACAAGCCGCTGGACCGAACTTACGAACGCAGCAGCCGCGACCGCTCCAGGCAGAGCACAGCATGCGAACTTAACGCCGCCAAAGTAGACGAGCAGCGGTGCGACGCTGTCTGATGCCGACAGAGACGACGTCACGTGGACGCGCTCGTCACGTGTCGCCACAAAGTTCAGCAGTGCCGCGTCTGTGCGCACGAGTGCGAGTAGCGTGTGGCGCTGGAAGCGGCCAGCGGCTGCGTGGTCCCAGCAGACTGTCGCAAGGCGCATGGCAGCGATTGCGAGCGTCAGCGCAGTGCCGACGAGGGCGAGTGCAGCGTTCACGACGTGGAAGAGCAGGAGCTTGTACGTTTGGAGCCGTCCAGGCGCGCACAGCAGCGCCATGACGGCGCAGCAGTCACTGCAGGCGCAGTCGCACACGCGGGGCTCAAAGCCGTCGTCGTTGGCGTCATCGCCCTTCAGTACCGTATTCTGGTGTGTGGTGGTCGTGGTGGTCGTGGTGGCGTCTTTGCTGCCCCAGTCCTCCTCGGTTTCGAGGTCGACGACGTGCGGGTTCGTGAAGGTGCCGTACGGTGCGGCCATGGCGCTCGTTTGCTCGGAAACTCTATGCTCTTTTCGCTCCAGCTGGTGTGCAAGGCGCACTGCGCACACAGCTTACAGTCGGGAAGGCGGGAGAATGGCGCACCCATGCATTCGCGGAGATGAGCCACCTCGGACAGCCAATACGATCTCGCCGTCCATTTCGTCTTTTCACCCACTCACTTGAGTGACTTGGTACAGTACATCTTGGTATCTTGAGTGGTGTGGAACTTGGACCCTCTCACTTGCTGTGGCGAACACACAGTCCATTCCATGGAGTTCAAATACGAAGCCCCGAGCACACTTTCCAGTCGGACGGAGTAGTGCTGGTCGTGCTCGTAAACGTGCCATGGGAGCTGCCAGCCAATGTCGACCTGGACCTACAGCTGATACTAGTACCATCAAAGAGCTACAGTAACGAACCCAAGTTCTTCTTGGTGGTGGTACTGCAGGCTCCGGCAGCAAGAACTCCGAGTCGCATCGTACAAGATCTCGAGAGCTCCAACAAATACACTACGTAGTCCAAGTCTGGCATCGATGGTCCAGACGCTCAGGTGCGTGTCACCTTGCATCGAGCATTCCAGGTCCAAGACACTGAGAAGTCGGTCGAGGTGTGTGGGGGGCCAAGTCTCGTTCGAGACCTGCTTCCAAGTCAACTACGATTAGACCGACCAAGGAGCAGCTCTGGATGAGGCTTGAACGAACGGCTTGAACGAACCTCCTCCGGGTCCCAAAGGACTGAGATTTGCGACGTTGGACATACCGGTATCGCGATACAAAGTCAGCAACGCGGAGATTTGCGTCCACTGCCCTACTTTTCTCCAGTCAAGTAGCGCCATCAGCGACACCCCACTCCCTCGCTTTTCTCATCACCGGCGTCATCACAACAACAAGAAGCCTTCACCTCAAGCTCGCGACCTCTTCCCCCGACGTCACCTTCGTCGTTAGCGCGCGAGCCCCCTCCCTCTCTCCCTCCTTGTCCACCTCCCTCTCTCTCTCCCCACACACACTCTTCCTTCCCACCCACCCACACACTCGCCATGTTCCCCGCGTCCGCCATGCGCCTGCGGTTCAACAAGGACTCGAACGCCGCCGCCTCCACCACGACCAACGCCAGCGGTGGCACCTCCATCTTCTCAAACATTGGGCTCGGCGGCACGTCGCTCAGCATCACTGGCTCGAGCAACAGCGCGGTGCCGGGCTCGACAGCGCTCGAGCGCGCAGCAGCGGCAGCTGCCGCCAACACTCAGAGCGGCAGTAGTGCTGCAACGGCGACCGCGGGTGGCGGCGACAGCGACGACCTCCCGCCCGGCTGGCGGCTCGTGAGTAGCCGCGCGTCTGGACGTGACTACTACTTGCACGTGTCGTCTGGCTCGACGCAGTGGGACAAACCAACCGAAGCCGAGCCGCGCAAAGGCGTCGAACAGGCCGTGCCGCAGCCCAAGTCGACCATGTTTGGCAGCGTCGGCCGCATGGCTGCGTTCACGTCCATGCTCTCGCAAGCGACGACGCGCGTGCAGTCGACGCTCGCGACCACGACGGGTGCAGCGCACAATAACAGCAGCAGCAGCAGCAACGCTGCGACACTGGCCAAGTCCGGGACAAACTCACTGCGCGCATCACAGGAAACAGTCGACCGGGACGGTCAGCACGTTGTCGAGATGTTTGAGAACGAGCGGCTGGACGGGAAAGCGCTGTCCGCCGCACACGGCGACCCGAAGCGGTTCAGCGACAAGCTCGCAGCGCCTGGGACTGGCCAGGACACGCTCCCCGACAGCAGCAGCGACGGCCTCCTCCCGGACGGCTACGAGTGGGCGAGCGAGTGGGAGATCGACTTGAACTACACGGCTGTGGACCGCGACGGCTGGACGTACGCAACGGACTTTGTCGAGAGCGTCCGGCTGCTCCGCGATGACCTAAGCCACGCCTCGCGCCACCCGACAGACGCAGTGCGGCGTCGTCGGTGGATCCGGTACCGTCAGTCAGTGGACGACTCGCCGTCGTCACCACGGGACGCGAGTGACCCGACGACGTGGGCCGAGTCGTCGCACGGTCCGCTCTCGGAGTCGTACAGTGGGACGGGGAACGGATACGTGGACGAGAACGCAGACGACCCGTTCCACCGCACGGCGCAGAAAACGCAGAGCGGCTTCCGTGTGAACATGAAGTTCCCACACCGTGGCACGAAGGACAACACGAAGGACTACCAGAGCATCAACCTCACCGACGTGATGTGGCTCGTGAACGCGCACGACGTCCCAACGGCGCCGACTGACGAGCTCATGCGAGAGAAGACCGCGAACCTCGAAGAGCAGATCAAAGACGCGACGACGCGCTCTGTGAGCCTCGAACGCGACTTGCGAGCCCAGCACGACAAGAAGTCGAGAGAGCTCCAAGCGCAGCAGAAGAAGTTCGAATCGCTCGTGGCCCAGTATCGGAAGATCCAGAAGGAGAACGAGACGCTCCAGCTGAGCGTGACAGCGCACCGAGCGACTGTCGAAGCGTTACGGAAAGACGCGGTGCGGCGACTGTGTGGTGTTGCTGTATAGTGGTGGTGGGGTGTGTCGTTCAGTGTCGTCTCACGTCCTGTCGTCTGTCGGTGTCGTTGTCGTTGGTGTCGTTGTCGTTGGTGTCGATCGACAGACGGAGAAAGACATGGTGGCGGTACGTCCTCGCGTGGTGTCTTGTCGTCTGTCGTGTCGTCACCACCATCTTCCTCGTCCGGACAGCTAAGCGATGGATGCTGACTCCCCCTCTCTCTCGATGCTCTGTTGGGCTGCTGCTGTCGTTTCCTGCGACAGAATGAAGAACAGCGTGCACTGAACGCCGAGATGACGGCCGCGAACCAAGCTCTTGAAGAGAAAGCCAAAGCGCTCGCGACCGCGCGCATGCGATACAAGCGCGACAACAAGTCGCTCGCAACGTCACTCGACGCGGCAAAGAAGCGGCTCGAACAGCACAAGGCGAAGGCGAACGAAGACGCGCAGGACCCGCTTGCGAAAGAGCTCAAGACCGAGATGGAGAAGGTGCGGCAGTTGCACGCAAAGCTCGAGGCAGTGCGCCAGCACCGCTTGGCGGTCGAAGAAGAGAGCAAGGCGCTGTTCAACCAAGTGGTCGAGAAGAAGGCCGACCTCAAGTTCAAGTCAAAGAAGAAGGTGAAGAACGGTCGGCTGTGGCTGATGTGGTGGTGATGTCGGTGTCGTTTCTCACTGGTGTGTGTGTGGTGGCTCGTACCTACTGTTCGCGCTCGACTTGGTAGATGGAAGGCGCGCTGAACGACGTGGACGGGAAGCTCCAGAGCCTCAAGACGGAGCAGGCGGAGCTGTCGAAGCGGCTGGCGCAAAAGCCCGAAGGTGACGAGCTCCGGAAGCTCAACACCCGCCGAAACGACATTCGCAGCGAGCTCGGAGCGCTCAAGGAGCGCCGGACGATGCTCTTGGCGGAGAAACGCAAGCAAGAGGGCGTGGAGCTGTGAGCAGCGAGCGCACTGGGACTCGTGGGGCTTGCGAGACGGAGACCAGTCCGACAAAGTGCGCTGGTGTCGCAGTCGCCTGTCGCCGTGGTGTCGTACCGACCGTCGGGGTCTCTCTCCTTCGCCCCCACTCACCCACCCACCTCACCTCTGCCCGTCTGTCGTTGTGCTCTGAATGTGTATTCCTCTCTCTCGCTCGCTCTTCTCTCTCTTACTGAACTCGACTCGACGGAAGACGGGGGTGGCTGCTAACGTTGTTGATTCGTCAGTCGGTCCTTTCACCGCTCAACGTGCGTGATGCTGAGGGAGCCGCAGAGCGTCTCGATCGACGCGTCCAGTGTGTGGTCCAGCACGAACGTCACGTTCGAGCCGAACGAGCTCACGTTCAGCACTTGCGTGTCAGTAGCGAACCCAGACATGGCCGCAACGACGCCAGTCTCGTCAAAGCCGTACGTCCGGCCGCAGAGCTTAATTGCACGCCACCGATCCGGCGACACGATCATTGCGTCGTCTTCAAACGACTCGAGGTACCGCTGTGTGAAGCGGGAAGAGAGCAGAGCGTCGTCAGTCGCTCTCCTGTGATCTATCGGCAGCCAATCAAGACATGGAAGGAAGCACCGACCGACCTCGGTGACAATCAAGCTGATCTCTTCTGCAGTCTCGCAGTAGCTCCAAAACGACACCATCTCGGCGTCTCCGAGACGCTGCGCGTCACTGCTCTCGGTTGGTGCACTGGACGACAGCAGCACCTGTTGCGTCAGACCGTACGCGCACTTTTGAATCGCGTCTTTGCGCAGCCGGACGATCACCAACGACTCGGGGTACACGACAAGGTACTGGCCGGACCCGACCACCGACAGCTGCTCGTCAACGGCATCTGGTGCATCCGACGACCCACCACCGCCGCTCTCGAGTTCCTGGGACGACGAACCGCTGAGCCGGTCGTAAAGAGCTTGCTCTGCGTCCTTCGCCTGTGCACCACCACTCGCCCGAGCGTCAGTGCACACTTGAAACAGCTCCCGACGACGCAGTGGACTCCTGAGGGCAGTTCAAAGACGCTAGTCTACCTCGATCAAGCCGTGCACTCCACGCGCGAGCTTGGACTGCAAGCACGCGATCGCAGCGTCCAGCGTTGACTCCTGCGCCGCACAACCACAGTCCGGATCAACAAGACGTATACATATATACATGTATACATACCACAAGCGCTATGTTGCAATCCGTGTATGAACGCACACACACACCTGGACGTAGATGATGTCCGTGTCGTACGTGCTCATGTTGAGGATGCTGATCTTGTCGTTCGCGAGCAGCTTGGAGAGGAAGCTCACGATGCCTGGGAACTCAGCCACCATCGGCCCCAAGTGGATCTGGATCGCGCGCCACGCTTGCGGAGCGACGGTCACGAGCGCGTCCATGCCCTGCACGGACCAGCCAGTAGGCATTACCATACGTAATCAGGATCAAGAGCTACGATCAGTACTCACACACATACTTGGTATACACACGACGTCCTGCAACAGGAACTCACACACGCACCGCTCGCGAGAAGATCTCGACGCCGCGCGGGTCCATGAAGACGGTCGCACCGTCTTTGTCGCTCACGACCGAGAAGATCTCTGCCTGGGCCGAGCGGCAGACGTGCGCGGGGTCGGCATTTGCGCACGTACCTTCGTTCTCGTCAAAGCTACAACTGCCGTAGAGCAGCAGGCTGGAGCCAGCCATACAAAACATAGTGCATCATACGCAAGCGTGTGAGGAGAGCAGAGATACGACAGAGCACTGTACTACAAGACAGCAAAAGCTGCGCACGTGAGCAGCGGCCAGCAGCACTGGCGCACGTGTTGCGCTGGGATGAACACGACGCTGATCTGTCCTGCAGAAGAAAGGCACCAGCGGGGGCGTCAAAGGCGGAACGAGGCGTCGAAAGAGAGAAGAGAGATGTAGTCAACGTGCCTTGCAGCAACGTGGCGTGGAAGTTGGAGGTCGTGACGATGTCCATGTGGCACTCGCGCGGGTACAATAAGTTTAGTTGTAGCTCTTGGCGTGGTGCTGACGAAATGGCAACTGCCGCGTTTGCAAAGTGCTTTCCTAGTTGCATGTGTTCGTTGCGGTTTCTCCCAATGTAACAGCCGAAGTTGCTGCGCGATCACGGTGTGCCTGTGCAGACGGAACAGTTCCAGTGTGGTGGTCCGATTCACGTACCGCTTGCAGCGGCACACCCTACTACACAGAGTAGGCTGTTTTTTAGGAGTACCGTTTTTGGTCCACCAAAAAACTTCCCCCACACACTCACACAGTTAGTTCACTCGACCCGAGACCTGCGCTGTTCAAGCTCGGAGTTCGGAGCTCGCTCGGGAGGAGGGACAAGTCGGACAAGGCGTGCTGCTTGTAGCGGTCTTGGAACCCCGTGTCGTGTCACCCCTTCCCGTCTCGTCACCATGGCGCGTAAACAGTTTGTGTCATCCAAGAAGAACGCGCCGAGCCGAGTCGTGTCGAGCAAGGAGGCGGCGCTGCACGGCCGTGGCGCCACCGCTGTCGACGCTGAGAATGACGACGAGGAGGACGAGGAGGACGAGGAAGAGGAGGAGGATGACGATGACGACAATGACGCTAGCGGCGACTCGGACACGGGCTCGAACTCGCCAGCGTCATCGAATGGCTCGTCGGACGAGCTGGACGTGGACGCGGACGCGACGGCGCCGTCGCCGACCGCAGTGGCCGTCGAGGTGGTGCCTGCGAGTGTCGGTCGGGGCAAGCAGCTGCGCTTTCCGACGGTCATTTCGCGTGGGAAAGAGTCGCGTGTGTTTGGCCATGGTGACGACAAGAACGACAAGAACGACAAGAGCGACAAGAGCGACGACGACGACGACAGCGACTCGGACGACAGCCTCCTGTCGCTCGGGAGCGACGAGGAAGACGACGACACTGGCAGCAAAGAGAGTGCACAGGTGAAGCAAACGACAAGCAAGAACGACAGCGAGGACGTTTCAATGCTGGAAGCCGGCGGGACGGAGACGGAGAAGCCCCAGGACGACGACGCGGGCGGTGAGTACCCGATCAAAGCCTTTCGTGCACGCAAGCGACACCGCCCCGACTCGGGATACTACCAGCAAATGTCGACGTACGTACGTGACTGTTTGCTGAGCGTACGGGGCAGTGGCGACAGTGCCGTAGCGTCGGTGGACGTGCTATCGGAAGCTTCGCACGACGAGTTCCGGCGGAAGCTCAGTGCTGGGACGGTCGAGCGCGTGGTGTGGAAAGAGACACTGCCGCTCGCAGTCGAGCAGCCTGCCGAGTCGGTAGTTAAGAGCGAGAAGGTGAAGACAAAGACAAAGAAGACGACGACGAAGACGCGAGAGGACGGGAAGGAGGCGACGACGCCAGCAGAACAGGTGAAGAAGGAGAAGCCTCGGAAGGAGACGCGGACGATCAAGATGGAGCCGACAACGTCGACAAACAGCTCTAGTACGAGCAGCAGTAGCCGGAACCACAACAACAACACCAGTAGTAGCAGCACTACGACCACGGCCTCCTCGACCTCGAACGGCGCAGCAGTCAAAGTCGAAGCAGGGAAAGAAAAGAGTGTCGTACTGCCGACGCCGACGCCGACGCCAACGTCAACGCCAACGCCAACGCCGTCTGAGTCAGTGCTCTGCTCGAGCTGCAAGCGGAAGCTGAGCGACGTGAAAGACGCTGCGAAGCCACCGCCAGCACCGAAGAAGAGCGTGACGATCGTGGCGCCCGAGACGCGGGCCGAGAGCAGACCTCAGCCATCAGCCTCTGTACCAAGTGTGGTTGTCGCGAGCAGACCACCGCCAGCGCCTGCACCAGTCCCACCCGCAGCAGCGAACCGAGCGGCTGTGGAGCCACAGGGCTCGTTCATCATCCCGACAGCAGGCACGCGCGACGTCCAGCGGCTCCGCGCTGAGGCCGATCGGTTGAACGAAGAAGCACGCGCGCTCAAGCACGAAGGGAACGACCGTGGAGCAGCGGACGCTGGGGCTGCTGGACAGATCGCACAGGGCAAGTGCTACCTCCGCTCGAGCGCCAAGTACTTCCAGAACGCGCTCAAGCTCGCCGATATCAAAGCTGCGTACAAGGAGTTAGGGAACGAACCGCGCGCACAGACGTTTGGCGGCTACTGCTTGACGACGCTGACGCAGACATCGTCGCTGATTGAGAGCACGATCCGCGTGTTCCAGGCTGCTGGGAGCCGCCGCATGGTCGCGCTCGCGTACAAGTTCTCGGCGATCGCACACCTGACGATCTACCGGCTCCAGCACACGAAGCTATTGTCGTTCTACTCGGACCTGTTCACGCCTGGACGGTCGCCCGAGACGCGACAGAATGGGACGCCGACTCCACCAAGCGGGACGACGTCTGTCGACAGTCGCGAGGCGGCAATGCGGACGTTGCTGCTCAAGGAGATGGAGCACACGCTGCGCGGCTTTGAGATGTGGCGGCGCTACGAAGCGTGTAACATCGTGGTGCTCCCGCGCGTGTCGAACCCCGCGACGACGGACCTGGCGGTGCTTTTTGAGGAGCTCAGCAGCGAGCTCGGCCGCGCATAGCATGAGGGGCGGGCCCTCGTCGGCAGGCTGGCAGCCTGGCAGGCGAGTGCGTCGGCGCTGTCGAGAGGGGACAGAGAGGGGGACAGAGGGGAGGGAGGGAGGCTACAGAGTGGTAGAGTTCAGCATTCCGGCTGCTATGGGGCATAACGAGAGCGAACAGCGCATCCAAGAGAGACGGTGCCGTCCGATTGGCGCGTTGTTGTGGTCGTGAAGCCGACGGGAAACAAGAGCGCACAGCGCTGGACTGTCGGCTGTCGGCTGTCGTTTCCTCACGGCTCCTTGGTGAACTCACTCTTGGACACTGTCACGTTGTCACCTCGGAGCTCGTACACGAACGCCACGACCTTGGACCCCTGAACCGCCATGAGCAGGAAGCTCGGCACGACGTCGCTCGCTGTGTTGCTGAACGCGCCTGTGATTGAGCCGGGGTTGACGAACCACTTGCCGTTCTCGGTCCGGATGTGCGACCTGGAGGTTCCCGAGCACGACAAGAGTCACGCGCGTTGTGAGTGGAGGGAAGGAAGGAATGAAGGACAGGCGGGCGTTTGTGAGCTTGGGAGTAGGCGAAGACAAGCTGCGAGTGCTGCTCGCAACGTACTGATGTGTATGCCCAGTCACGAGAATGTCGACGTTCATCTATAACAAGTGACAAACAGTCAGTATTCGCACAGTAAAAATAATTGTAACACGACATGCTGGTACAAATTCGTCATTTGCAACACGAAGACTCTGTGCCGCACCTTGCGTTGCAGTGCCGCGAGGCTGTGCTGGTCGCCCCACGGCACAACCTGGTGGCCGTGGCAGAGGCCGATGCGGAACTGCCCAATCGTGACGACTTTCCGCTCGGGGAACTGCGACTCCTGTGTGCGTGACACCGTTTCGCCCCCCGTTGCGTCACGACAGCGTGTTCATACTAGAGCCAAGTAGCTCATTCGCCTGCCAGCAGGTGCGCACCTGGTCAAAGTCACCCGCGACGACGTGGACGTTCGGTGCGAGAGTGCGGAACTCATCGTACTGTTCTTTCGTGACCATGTTGCCCGTGCAAAGGATGTGTTGCATCTTGTTGGGCACCTGCAACGGCGTCGGTCTCTTGGTCTCAGTATAGTATAGCCGCACTGCATACATGTCACGAGCCAGACGACGGCACACACTCGCACCAGCATCTTTTGAAACTTGGCAGGGATCTCGGCCGCGCGGTGTGGGATGTGGCTGTCGCCCAGCACCAATACGAGCTGCACACGTCCAGATTGCACCGCACAGACGCATGTTACGTTACGTCGCAAGCGTCCACTCCACCGAGAGCCCTACACGGCAACACGCAGCGCAGGCCACGCGCCTCTCCAAAGCCGGACGCCATCGTCGCCTGCTCGGATCTTCTCGTTTTTGGTACTCAGTCAGTCAGGTTGCGTGCTTCAAGGTGTGTGTTCGAAAAGTGTATTGGGTTGTGTATGCCATACAAACGTGGAATGTAAAGGTCCTGCGGGGCTTCTATTGCGGGGTTGCTGAAACAACCAGAGTTCAGAGCCGAAAGCTCAGAAACCCAGCCACTGTCCGCGTCCGCTGCCGCGTGCCCAATCACGTCCCTCCTCGCTCCTCGCTCCTGCGTCCTCGCTCCTTGCAGTCATGGGCAAGTCGCTCAAGCACCTGGCGTTCGTGATGCTCGTGGTGCAGAACACAGCGCTCGGCATCGTGTCCAAGTACTCGCGGCTCTCGAGCGGCCCCAAGTACAAGCCCGGCACCGCCGTCTTCCTCGTCGAGTCCATCAAGTTCCTCATCTGCTTCCTCGTGCTCTGCCAGGTGCCGTGCGTTGCTTGCTTGCTTGCTTGTATATACAGAGCCTCCTGGCTGCTAACATGTCCGAATGCATCGCTACATGCAGCTCAAGAAGGGCGACGTCCAGGCGTCCGTCCGGTCGCTCCGCTTCGAAGTGTTTGCCGACACGCAGGGAATCAAAAAGATGGTCGTGCTCGCGTTCCTCTATGCGGTGCAAAACATGATGGCGCTCGTGGCGTACGACTACGTCGACGTCGCCACGTACCAGATTGTGTACCAGCTCAAGATCATCACGACCGCCATGTTTATGATCGTGCTGCTCAACCGACGCTTCAGTCTCGTGCAGTGGAGCGCCATGATTACGCTCATGGCCGGTGTCGCTGTGTGCTCGTACTCACGGCTACCACCACCATCAGCCACAGCCACAACGCGAACCGAAGAAGAGGACGACAGGGAGACAAACCACCACACTGGAGGCCTCGACAGTACGCGCATCATTGGCGTCTCGATCGTGCTCGGCCTCGCCGTGAACTCGGGCCTCGCAGCTGCGTACTTTGAGCGCGTGATGAAAGCCCACAAGACGAGCAGCAGCAGTGCGATGGTGCCGACGCTCGACCCGCTCTGGGTCCGCAACCTCCAGCTCTCGGCCGTCTCGATCGCCGTCTGCGCTTTCGACCTTGTCCGGAACGCGCGCGACTTGTACGCTGACGGCTTCTTCCACGGCTTCCACGCCATGGTCTGGTGCGTCATTCTGCTCCAAGCTGTCGGCGGCCTCACGATCGCAGCCGTTGTGCGGTACTCGGACAACGTCGTCAAGAACTTTGGCACGTCCTTCTCGCTCATCTTTAGCTGCATGATCTCGAACTACATGTTCGACCAGCGCGCGTCCGTGCTCTTCTACGTCGGCGTCGGCCTCGTCGTCGTGTCGGTCTTTATCTACGGCGACAGCCGCTTCGCAGTTAAAGACGCGACGAACGGCAAGCCGCTGCCAGTGGCGCCCAAGTCGCCGCACGTGCCCAACAGCCACGAGATCCGCATCGAGAGCAGCAGCACTCACAGCAGCGTCCCACTCGGCCGATCTACGAACCTCAACCTCGTCGGCATCAGCGGCCGGACGCAGGTCACCACGCGCTCGAGTGCCGCCTTTTCAGTGCTAGCAGTGTAGACAACCGACAGGCGAGAGAGAGAGAGATGCGAATCGAAAGGGAGGGTACGTAGGAACGCTACTGCGTCTGTATATCGTTCCCATAGACACAGTTGATGACTGCGGTTGCAAGAGAGGAGCTAGTGCGGGACCATCCCACGCGCCTTCGCGAGCTTCGCAGCCAAGATCGCGTTCGCAGGT